>JAABOM020000002.1:517729-542115 GCA_011800125.2 Solanum clarkiae
ATGAAAATTGTTAAAAAATTAATGAAAAATAAAATACGAAGCTTCGTGAATAATTAATGACACCGTGACGGGTAAAAATTGGGTGTCAACACCTGACATGCCCAGTTTAAATTTTAAAAAATAAAATAAAATTGAAGTCAATGTTTAATATAAAAAGCTTACATATTTGATTTTTACTAATTACAAAGATTTAATTTTCTTCGAATTCCTATTTGAATTTTTAAATCACAATCCGCCCTATCCCACATTAGTTTTAAAAATAGTTACTTTAACCCGCTACTCACGCGTACCGCCCGTCCCCATTGTCATTCCTAAGCACAATTAGATGGTATTATTTTATTCGCAGATGTTAATTGATATCTATTGTTTCTTAATTGACTGTAAATGATGTTAATACATCTTATTGCTCTTTTTAAGATCATTTATACGTACATTAATATGGTATAATTATTTGTTGTAGATTTTTCTTTTGTTTTGAAATATACATTAATGATGTTACTAGTTTTGTGAATTACTCCAAATAATACTGATTTGTGGGACCTTGCTTGTATAATGAGTCCATCTCACATTTATTGCATGATATAGACTAAAAGAAACAAATTTGCTCCAATTCAATCTCTCTAATTTATATGACATATTTTTTTAATTAATATAAAATATTTAAGTAGTTATGTATTTCGAAAATTCCTAAAGAAATGACTTATAGTGAGATAAATATTAATAACTTATTTTAGATTAAAAATTTTAATAATTTTTATTTTCTTGATTAAATTTTATATCAAATCAAATTAGATTAAAACCTAGAAGTACATGAGCCATCTTGAGGCCAATTATTTGTAGACTTTTTTTTCATTGGTACTTAATACTGCCTTTGGCATTTCCACGTGTACCTTTCTCCTTTTGGTCAACCTCCAACTTAAAAGATTTTAATACAATCCCATGCAATTATGGGTTTCTTAATTTATACGTGAAAAAGGACAATAAAGGGAACACGTGTCACTTTTCTAATCGTCAGAGTCTTGAGCATTAAAATATCGATTCAAAATTTGAGTTTTACGATTCAAGTTCTTAATAATGAGTCTGATCTGTCATATATGTATTTGTTGGTATTAATGAAACGATGAACTGCCTACTAAATAAATTCCATCAAGATAGATTGAATCGACATAAAACCAATAAGGCCTCCTTGTGTAGTCAAATATTGATCCATTTGTAGTTTATATTCCTATTTTTAGAAGATTATCATCTAAGTTGGTTTATGATAATCTTTGAATAATAGCTTTCTCCATTAAGATGTGTACAACCTACTTGGAAATATTAAAAGATCGGATATTAATTAATTATTGAGTTGTTTCAATAATAATACATAAATAAGGAAAGTCTTAGATAGGATTGTGATTTCTTGATTTGTCTATCTATAAAGATATAGGAGTATTATATTATCAAAAAATTTTCATTTCTATAATATTATCGATTAATATAGCACTTTTTTTTTGTTTGTTTGCATTGTTTTAAAGAAATAAATTAAAAGGGAAAGACAAATTAAATTAATGGTTATGGAAAGTTGTGGATACATTAGGTTAGACAAGCATCATCATGTCTATTCATGCACATATTTATTCTATTTACTTTGATTAATTAATTATATTTAATTTTATTTATTTTATTTTTTTGTGATCGAATTCTTTTTTGGACCTTGTGTATAGCGGGAACTTTAGTGTCCCGGACTGTTTTTTTTTTTTTTTTTGGGTTTGTTTCATGTGTTACTATCTACCACTAATAATTGAACATCATTTGAATATGCAAAGTGGCAAAACAAATGAGACAATGTTTGAAAAAGCTAAAATTTATCATATTATATTATAAACAAAGAATACCTTTCTTTTTGCCAAATACTTTCAAAGAGAAAATTACATAAATTCATTAATATCCAAAATATTTGGAATATCAAAGTTCAACATGCTACAATAACTTTCCCTCTCTTCTTCCGAGATTGTGCTGGAGTTGGAATTCAATGAAGTTGGAGTTGATGATGGTGTTGATAAAGTTGGCAAAATAGAATCAAAAGTAAAATTTTGTTGGCAATTTTGAGAGCTAAAGTTTAAAATACTCGATGTTGATGGCTCCATTTTAGGTTGTTCCATGATAAGAGTGTCGCTATAAAATGGAACATATGAAGTATTTAAATCGAAGCAAGTCAAAATATTTTGAATAGGATTTTGAATTTGACTAGCTTGGCCAAATGGGGTCACTTGGTTTTGGACATGGGAGTTGCATAGTTGGTTTTCTTGATAATTACTTTGCAATAAGAAATTTTGGTTTTGGTGGTGCGAGGATAAGAGGGAATTGGCTAATTTCAAAATATTAGGATTTACTAGGGATTGCACACCTAATAACCTTGAAAGATTATTATTCATCACTTGAGATGAATTGTAGAGTGAAGGATTGAAAATTGAGTTTAAATCAAGAAGATCAAGACGAGGATTATGAGTCACTGGATCAATTCCCATCCTCAAAAGCTTTTTCCGAATGTGAGTATTCCAGTAATTCTTGATTTCGTTATCAGTCCTTTTAGGCAAGCGAGCAGCAATAGCAGACCACCTAAATATGGTCAAGAATGACATACAATAAATTAATTAGAATCAAACACTATTAACATATTTTATCTTATAGATAATCACTTGTAATAATGATTTTATCTTGGATATATCAAAAGTCAAAAGTTCAAAGTCATAAGTAAAAAATTTTGTCAATAAAATATGACTAAAAATATTGAATCAATAAATGTATTTTAGTTGAAAAGAGAAGTTAATTACTTGTTTCCAAGAATACTGTGCAAGTGGATGATTGTCTCTTCTTCTTCAAAAGAGAATTTTCCTCTTTTAATATCTGGCCTTAGATAGTTAGTCCAACGTAGCCTGCAACTTTTTCCACATCTTTGAAGCCCTACAAATCAAAACGATATTTTTAGAAATGAAAATTGATATTTTTGTTTCTGTGTGACTATAAAAACTTCTCATAACAAGATGATCAGTGCGAGAGTACTGGAGAGAAAATGGCAAAAAGTAAAAAGTAAAAACGTTTTTTATTTGATTAATGAGAAGTCCATCAGACAACTCTTTAGTAATTTTAAATTAAATTATGTTCAATCTTAGAAATAGATCATATACCTTCCAAAACGAACTTATAAAAGGAAATAAGTCCATGACATAAATTGAAACAGAGAGAAGTATGATACCAGCATTCTTAGGAAGTATCCTCCAATTTCCATAGCCATTCTTTTGTATGTAATCAATGAGTTTTTGATCTTCTTCTGTGGTCCATGGCCCTTTCTTAAGTCCATTTTTGTCACAACAAGGCGTTCTTCCCATTGTGATAATTTAAGTAAATAATTATAAGTCTTGTTATAATAATGTGGATTATATTGTGTGTGTGTGTGATATATATAGGGAGGAAAAAAGCAATGTACAAAAATTATAAAGTCAAAGGAAACCGGTACCGTCCTTTGTTTAATTCATCAATATGGCTACGTGTCCCTTCTCATTTCAGAAATATATTATAATTGCACTATGTTTAATTATAAAAGTTTTATATATATGGCTGACACGTTGACTGCCTTCGATAGATCAAAAAAAACCCAAGTGATCTAACCTAACCCCCAGGGCGGACCCCATTAGACTTGTCAATTCTTTGCTCTTTTTCCTTCTCTCTCCCAGTTTTCCCCCTCTATTTTATTTGATTTGACAGGGGCGGAGAATACCATTCTATCAAATAACAAGAAAAAAGTAGTAATTCTGTTTCAAATGGTTTGAGCTTGGAAACAACCTAACACTTTATTTTTCTTTCATTTCTTTGTATATTGTTTGGGCATGTGCAGATAACAAATGTTGACACTACTGTTAGAAGCTGCGAGAGGTTAGATTTAGAGGTTACGCGGAGGAGTAAAGGTAGACCAAAAAAGTATTGGGGGGAGGTGATTAGACAGGATATATGACGTGGTTCTGTATCACCGAGGACACGACCTTAGATAGAAAGGAGTGGAGATCGTCATGTATTAGGGTATATAGAAGGTTAGACGGCTAGTAGAGGTAGGATGATGTCTGGCCTTGTAATATTGTAGGTTAGTAGGAATAGACGTGTCGTTATATATTTTATTGTTATTATCAGTCATTTATTTTGTTACTTTTATTGTCTTTATAAATTATGATTTGTTGTCCACTTTAGTCGTTGTTTCATATCTAGAATTTTCTGCTTTTGGGGATGATATTTTTTAGATGAGAGTATATCTAAAACAACCTCTTTATCTCAATGAATTAATGTAAAGTTTATTGCCTATGTTATTATTGTTATTGTTCAGTTTCGATATATGTGGTAAATGACAAGTGAGATTTATTCAAGTGAATGAACGCTTCCACACTGATCAATTGGTTGAGGAGTTGAATCACGCTGGAGGGTAAAAGAAATCATTGTTAATTCTCGTGAGAATGGTGTGAAACTATCATCATAAATATGTGTGTCGTTAAAAGTCTCAAAATATTTATTTAAATATAAATCATTTTCATTCACGATAATGATTTAAAATGGCAAACTCAAAGAAGTCAATTAATGTTTGTCTCCATGGTAAAGTCAATAAGATAATTAAGAATCAAATAGAAATCAACCAAAAAATTAATGTAATTATGTATGTATATAATTAACCAAAAAATTCATCAAATTTGAGGAAGCTAGCCACGTATCCTATGCCTAATGTTTAATTTCCTGGGGATTAACCTTAGACTACTGTCACGAACCTGCTAGCATTTTCATGCGACACTAGTCAGTTTGCTCATGAATCTTACACGATCTTGTAAATACTAATAAGCCTTTTGCTTATGATCACTAAGGGAACGCTACATATTGAAAGATGAGAAAGCTTTTGAAGAAAGAAGACTTTGATTGCTTTGAAAGAATGCTTTACAAGGCTTGAATGCTTACAACTTTGCTTGGTTGCCAAATGAATGCCAAAGAGGGGTATTTATACTACTCCCCTTCCTAAATGGACGACTAGGATTGTTTTGATCCTACATCTAGAAATGAGCCTCTAGAGTCTTCCTACAAAATATCAAGACTTATCTACACGTTTCTACCATTCTCTGGAACCTTCCAAGTCTCTCTAATCTTCTATTCAATCTTCTGCACAATTCTAGAGAGTTTCGGAGCCCTCTAGAGCACGGCGAATACGTTCCTACGCAGTTTTGGAGAGGAATTTAGGCGGGACGTATCATTCTCCCCCACCTAATGATACGACGACCGCGACGCATTGTTGCTGCTACAAGAACTCACATACCTTGTCCAGAAACTGCCACAAGTCTTTGTACTTTTCCCATGTGGCCTCCTCCGATGACTAACCCTACCAATGGACAAGGAACATTGCGGTAGCCAGCTTTCCCCCCTTCTGCTTGGCCTGGTAATTGATGATGGCCTCTATGTCCCAATCATGCGAGGTAGTGATGGTAATGGGCGTCTTATTGTCTGTCCTCGACTTGGATCATCCCTATCCTCATGTTACGGCTTGAGGACGCTAGCATGGAAGACAGGATGAACCTTTATTGATGGTGGTAGCTCCAGTCGATATGAGATCTTACCAACCTTGGAAATGATCCTGAATGGACCTTTATATTTGCGCACTAAATTTGGATTTACGCCCCTTAGTGCCTTGAACTACCTTGGATTGAACTTCACCAACACCAGGTCTCCAACTTTTTAGTTGGTGGGATGTCGCATCCAATTGGCAAACTTCTTCATCTGCTTGGCCACCTTAGCTAAGTGTGATCCAGCGACGTCCATTTGTTCCTGGAATCCTTTGCCCAAATGGTAAAGCCCAAACTCTTACCTACGAATGCTGCTGGTAGTGAGGGTAGAGTTTGCGGCTGTTGCACTGTAGCAAGCTCGAATGGTGTCCTCCCTGTTGCTTCACTCCTCTGTAAATTATACAAAAATTGGGCCACATCAAGTAACTTGGCCCAGTCCCTCTGGTGCAAGCTCACGAAGTGCCTAAGATATCACTCAAACAAGGCACTAACTCGCTCAGTTTGGTCGTCTATATGTGTATGGAAACTTGTGGAGGAATGCATCTCTGTGCCAAGTATTTGAAATAGTTATCTCCAAAAGTTCCCAATGAAGCGTGTCCCAGTAAAGCGTGGGTCACGATCACTTATGATGTGCCTCGGCAACCCCCAATACTTTACCACGTTCTTGAAAAATAACTAGGCTACCTCCTTGGTTGTACATTCGGGTGTGGCTGACATGAATGTGGCATACTTTGAGAACCTGTCCACCACAACCATAATAATGTCTTACCAGTCGAACTTTGGTAATCCAATGATAAAGTTCATGGTGATTCTCTCCCACAGGCGCACGGATAATGGGAGTGGCTCTAAAAGTCCCCTGGTACGGCACTGTTCTATCTTATCTTATTGGCAAGCAACACAAGTCTGCACGTAACACTCTATGTCGTCTTATATGCGCGACCAATAGTAGATTTCCTCGATAAGAGCTCGTGTGCGACGCTGCCCTGAATGCCCGACTCACAGTTTACCATAGCTTTCTTTCATGATTTACAGTCTTATGTTGCCATACTTTGGTACGTAGACCCTTCTTTCGGGGGTGAGCAGGAGTCCATCTTCGATCCAAAAATGTCGGGTCTTTCCCTGTGACGCTAACTCTATAAGACTTCTTGCCTCTGGATCATGATGCAAGCCTTCTTTGATGGATTCTCTAATGTCACATTGGGCTGTTGTGATGGCAGCTAACTCCACTTTCCTGATAAAAGAATCTGCCACTATATTGCCCTTGCCTGGCTTGTACACCAGCTCGTAGTCGAACTCGGCTAGGAAGTCTTGCCACCTATCCTATTTAGGAGTAAGCTTTTTTTGTGACTAGAAGTAGCTAGTAGCAACATTATCCTTCTGAACTACGAACTTTGACCCTAACAAATAATGTCTCCAGGTTCTAAGACAATGTACAATAGCGGTCATCTCCTTCTCTTGCACCGTATATCGCCGTTCAGTCTCATTCAGCTTATCACTCTCAAAAGCTATGTGGTGCCTATCTTGCATCAGCATGTCCCAAATAGCGAAGTTTGAGGCATCTGTTTGTACTTCAACTGTCTTGGAGAAATCGGTCAAGGTAAGAGCCGGCTACTCCGATATGGCAGCTTTGAGGCCCTCAAACGCCTCCTAGTATTTCTTGCTCCAAACCCACGACTTGTTTTTCTTTAGTAACTCATTTAGTGGATTGGCTATTGCAGAGGATCCACTTATGAATCTCTGATAGTAATTAGCGAGCCTAAGGAATGATCTCAACTTCGTCACCTTAGTGGGTGTCTCCCATTCTACGATGGCTCGCACTTTGGTTCCGTCCATGTGAAGCTAGCCCTAGCTAATAATGTGACCGAGGAAGTGCACTTCGGGCTGGGCGAACTTGCACTTCTCCCACTTAATGTACAACTAGTTCTCCCGTAAGACTTAGAAGACTTTCCATAGATGCTCCACGTGCTCCTCCAAGGTGTGGCTATATATCACAATATCATCCAAATATACTACCACAAAGTCATCCAGGTAGGGATGAAATATCTTATTCATGAGGGTATAGAAGGTAACAGGTGCGTTGGTTAGACCGAAGGGCATTACCAACCACTCGTACTATCCATGCCTTGTGACGCATGTTGTTTTTGGCTCATCCCCCTCAGCTATGTGTACCTGGTAGTATTATTTCCTGAGATCCATCTTGGAGAAGTACTTTTCTTGCCCAAGTCTTTCGAATAGATCGGCTATCAGCGAGATCGAATACTTGTTCTTGATGGTCACCTTATTTAGTGTCCGATAGTCTATCCAAAGGTTCATAGAACCATCCTTCTTTTTCTGAAACAACAGTGGGGCTCCATATGGTGCTTTGGATGGTCGGATATGGCCATCTTCAAGGAGCTCCTGCAACTGCTTCCCGAGCTCCTCCAACTCTGGTGGTGCCATGCGGTTTGGTGGGTAGACGGGCAGTCGGGTGTCTGGCTCCAATTCGATCTTGTGATCGACCTCCCTACTCAGCGGCAAGTGTCTCGATAGCTCTTCGGACATGACATCCTTGGTCTCATCCAACACCTTCTAAATGCAAGGTGGCAAGGGTTCTGGAACACCATCGCTTTCACTTAAACTTACGATGATGGCCAAGTAAGTAGGCTCTCCCTTCTTATGGCCCTTCATAATCTGCATAGTCGACAATTGGGTAACTCCTTCTGCCTTGGGCGTCTCGAGTAAAGGTACCATGCAGGGCCCTTCCTTCTCCAGCACAAGCATCCTTTGAAGGTAGGGGTCTATCATGGTGTGGCATTGGCGGAAGAATTCTTGCCCAAGTGTGATATCGAAGATATCCAATGGAGCAACAACAAAGCTAGTCTTACCTTACCATCTGCCTAGAGTGACGTCTATGCCATGTGCGACATCATATACCAGCATCGGTAGGGCGTTAACCATCTTAAGATGTGTGCTGCTCGGATTGTAACTTAGCCCCAACCTTGCCGCTGCTGATTTGGTCATGACGTTGGCTTCTGCTTCTGTGTCCACTATGGCATGCACCTGCTTCCCTTTTAGGGTCATATCCATATACTGCGTGGGGTAATGCTCCTACTTACTGGCTAGTGTGGCAGAATTGGCACAGAGCCCGATCATGCCCACCTGCATGGTGCTCGAACTTTGACCTTGGTCTTGAGTCTCCTTCTTCCCGTAATCTCGTATAATGGATCCAAAGTTTTTCATTTGAGGGCATATCGCGTATCTATATGGGCCTCCGCATATGTAGTAGCCCCTCTCTCTAGGCGGCTGGTCCTTCTTCTCGGCATATGCTTGAAGTATTGGCTTCCTAAATTGGTGGGTTTCCTTGCCTCTGCTGCGATCTCCCCCACCTTTGGCATGACTACTCTTTGTCTCCTTAGCCTTGCCTTTATCTTGCTTGAAATCCGTTAGGGCTTCTGCTTGGGTGATGGCCTCGTCAAAGGTGGAAACTTCTCGTCGCTCCAGCTCCATTCTGGCCCAACTCTACAGTCCATCCATGAAGTTGAACAACATATCTTCTTTCGTGAGGTTGGGAATTTGAAGTGTGATAGTTGTTAACTCCTCTATGTATTCCTTCATGCTACCTATCCGCTTCAATTCCTTAAGCCTCTGTTTGGCTTCATAAACGACGTTGTTGGGGTAGAAGGTCTTCTTAAACTCCGCCTGAAACTGTTCTCACGTGCTGATCGTGCAGAGTTCCTTTCCTATCTCAGCATCCTTCTATTTCCGCCATAGCATCACCATCTCTGTCAGTTAAATCACGGCCGTGTTGATCTTTGTATCGTCGTTGCTCACCTAGTTGCACTTGAAGTAGTTCTTCAAGTGCTACAAGAAGTTTTCCACCTCTTGCGATTCACAGACTCCTTTAAAGACGGGTGGCTTGGGAGGCTCGATCCTGGCCTCCCATTCCACGGGCGAGGCAGCATATCTCCCTTGTTTAATAGCTTCATCGAGCTCCTTCACCTTGGCGCTCATGGCTTCTAACATGCCCATGAACTTGCCTTCCAAGGCCTCGACCCTGCTTTCCAAGGAAGCATGTGCTTCTTCCTCCATTGGCCGCTGCTCATCCAAGTCCTTGCAGATGTTATCGTTCTCATCAAGGGTGAACTACTCCAAGGTCTTGAATTTGCCATCAATCTGATTCAAGCAATGGCCCAACAATTCTATGGCTTGGCGAGCAGTCTCTACCCTGGCGATGCATTCTATCTCGGGAGTGACGTCCTTCGGTAACTTCTCTTGCTCATCGTCACTTACTTTAGCGGTTGGAAGGGAGATAACATCACTTGGTGCAGGATCAGTTGGTACTTTCTCCACCTTCTTGGAGCTCTTCTTACCCTTGCACTTCTTGGTAATGTCCGTTATGACTTCGGCAGTGCTGGCAGCATAAACTCTCAGTCACTTGCCATTACTTCTCTTAGTAAAACCTAGCTCTGATACCATATTGTCACGGACTTAGAACTCAAGCTAGCACTTTCGTGCGACACTAGTCAATTTGCTCACGAATCTTACACGATCTTGCAAACACTAGTAAGCCTTTTGCCTACGAATGTTGAGGAACGCTAGATATTGAAAGATGAGAGAGCTTTTGAAGAAAGAAGACTTTGATTGCTTTGAGAGAATGCTTTACAAGGCTTGAATGCTTACAACTTTGCTTTGTTGCCAAATGAATGCCAAGGAGGGGTATTTATACTACTCCCCTTCCTAAATGGACGGCTAGGATTGTTTTGATCCTATGACGAGAAATGAGCCTCTAGAGTCTTCCTACAAAATATCAAAAATATTTACATTTACAAGACTTATCTACATGTTTTTACTACTCTCTGGAACCTTTCAAGTCTCTCTAGTCTTCTCTTCAATCTTCTGCATAATTCTAGAAAGTTCCGGAGCCCTCCAGAGCATGGCAGACACATTCCTGTGCAGTTTTGGAGTGGAATTTAGGTGGGACGTGTCACTAGGCCGTTAAAATTAACCTATAAAAAATTACAAAATTAAAGAAAAAGAGTACTTTGTCATCCTAATTTTGTGATAATAGTTGATTGGTATGCAATTTAAAAATAAAGAAAGATTTTTCAAGTCCAATTCTTTTTACAAACTATCCACATTTACTGCCATAAATTATTCCAATAAGAGTAATTAGGTAATTCCTATATTTTGGAAAATAGAAAGGTTACTACATCCCAGAGGGTACTTTTGGCATGGCTGACACTTGGAGACTATTACTAGTTTCTAAGCGAATTACTTGATCTCATCATATTCATTCAATCACAATTTAACAGCGAAATATTTGACCATCAAACGATAACTCAAAGGAATAAATAACCAAATCAACAATCAAAGATCAAAGGCCAACCAATCTATCTAATCCGATCAGAAGACAAATAAAAAAGAAAACTAGTTAAAAGAAAACATCCCAAATCACCAATCATTGTCTAGTCTATGAATCCTCTATCAAAAATATTGTATATCTGGTGCCAATGATAGATTCATAGCTACTTCAAATTAAAAAAAAAAGTACTAGACTATGATAACAAGATGAACAAGAATGGCATCCTCCAAGTGTAAGGGAGGACTCACCAATCAACTAAATGCAAATTAATCTGATCCTCAACAAAACACATGTTGATGATCTCTAATACATGTCTCAACATCAAAAACAATGCAGACCCAAATGGACGTCAGTACGTGAAATGTACATGTATGTAAAATGGCATAATGAAATAGGTATCAAGGTAGAATACTATCAACTCAAATAACTTAAATCAAGTAAAGTAAGGAACTCGATCAAGATGTCATAAGTCTAAAGCAAGACCAAGGTTTAGATAGAAATCAATCATATACAATTCAATACAATCCAATCAGAGTACTACCTAGACCTATATGAGAGTTTCTCTTGTCTGAAAATAATTACGTATGAGCCAGTGATCGTACAATAAGCCGACATTATTGCCACATCCATTCAATATACTTTTCCAAGGTAAAGAATGAATCAACCAATCATGGATCCAATAATCAATCAAGTTCGCTATTTTTCAGGGGACCTATCAAACAGGAAATGTCTGACTTAATAGTTCAATCCTATCCTACATTTGGCGACGTAGTAATTGAGTTCGAGTTAGACTTACTCTTACCTAATTCGGTACTCAGTGCTCGATACTCTTTCCAAGAATCAATGCTCATAAAACAATCAATTTCAATATAACCAACCAACAAGTCTCATGATAACTCTTATCAATTCATCAATTTCGTCACAATCATGCCTTTCGGCCTATCAATCATCCAATTAATATAATTTCCAATCATATATTTCAAGAGTGGCTTAGACAATCATTTAATAGGACTGTCAATTTAGACCAATCATTTGAGTTCAATTCATGAGGACTCATAGGACCATCCAATTCTATCAACACTATCATCATACTCACATCACAATCACAGTCAACATTCATTGAGTCAAGGCTCTATAGGCTCATCCCTTAAGTTCATTCATGCAAATTTTAAGCAAATAATTCTAGGGTCGATACTAATCAAGATAGGAGTTCAAATCAATTTTTCAAGAAACAAGTTCACAAAAATATTTATTATGAAAAAATTAAGTAAAATATATATTATTCAAGAAAATTCTCAAGAAAACCTTCATAGAGATTCGATTCCTTTGCAATCAACCTATCACAAATCTTAGGAGCACATGAAAGAACAATTTCATGATTTAGGTTAGCCTTACATATCTAAGATGAAGACAGACAATCAAATTGCTAGAAACTAGCTTCAATTCTCTTGAATCCTAGCCCTTTCTTCTCTCTTTAGCCCTAATTCTTTAGTTAGAACGTTTAAAGAAACTTAGGAATGGTTTAGAAACCATTTAAAATAAAAAAATGATTTATATTAGTTGTGGATTAAGATTCAGAGGGGTGGGTAAAAGTCTGGAATGCCCCTCATTAAAATTTCAGCCAATAGGAAGAATTTGAACTATGATAGAGCAGGTCTACGTCGCGAACGTGCTCTACCTTAGTTCATTTTTTTTATGTAACACTAAGTCGCACCCGTCAAATGAGTTTTATGTATAAAGTCTGAGAATGACCCATTTTGGCATATCTCCATGATAAGGAGGTATCGCGTACTTTGCTAGAAATTGCATTTTGCCCAAAAAAATTATCTTTAGCTCCGATTGGTCTAAAATTCAACAGAGATCACTTTCTCACTCATTTTTTTAAGCCGTGATCGTGATTTTGGACTCAAATTTGTCAAAAATATTGTCATAATATGTCATGCGAGCAATCTCTCATCTAAGAGTATTTTGGTAATTTTCTGTAACACCCTGAGAAATTACTTAAATGACTGTAGAATGGAATCGAGCGCATAATGCGTCTTCTCAAGCCCCGTTAGAAAATCCAAGATCTGATTTACGATTAAAATAAAAAATTGAGTGAAAAATAGTCTCGACCCAATTTTAGAGCAATCGGATCGAAAAAATAATTTTTTGTAATTAATTCCGGGACAGTATTGATGCGCTCCCCAGGCGCGATGTGCCAAGGATGCGCACTCACACTCTTTTTTTTTTGAAAATTTTCGATAGGAATTGAAAACTCGTTCGGAGAATTTTTGGAGGAAAATACATGGTCCGCACCCGAGGTGCGTCGTGGACCTGTGTAATTTTTGGGATGATTTTTCTTTTATTTCGAGAAGGGTAATTTTGTCATTTTCCAACTCCTAAATCCCGAAAACATATATATCAGTCATTTTTCTTCAGATTAAGGGTTTTAAAATCATTCTTTTCCTAGTTTCAAAGCAAGGGTTCTTGAGGAAGAATGAAGAGAAAGTTGGGGATTTCAAGATTCGAGACTAAACTTAAAGTATTAGATTGTTCCATGTACCCTATAGATGGTCATAGATGAGTTGAGAACCCATGAGTCCCCACACATGATTCTTGAAGTGTTATCCTGATTAAATTCCTGAATTAAGTTTTTATTGTATTAATGAGTTTCCTGTAGACAATAATGTCTTGATGATGTTCTTGAAGTTGAGAAATTGTTTGAATGAATGTTCATGCCTTCATTCACATGAACTCTAATTGAGGACTACGGTTGCTTTTATGCGTTATTTTAAAAACTGAGATTTGATGACCATACTGAGCATGTAAATGTTAACACCCCATGAAATTACCGAAATACCTCTAAATACAACATGCGCACAATGTGCCTTCCAAAGATTTGATGAAAAATTCGAGACCAGATTTACAGACAGAGCGAAAAATCGAGTAAGAAAATGATCTCGACCCGATTTAAAATAAACTGGGTCGAATTACGAAATTGCACATTTTGTGCAAAAACAGTAGCAGATCCAAGCCCTCTCCGCGACATGCCAGGGGCGCGGACTTGCACTTGGATTTTTTATTTTTTTTCGATAGGAACTGTTTTTTTGAAAAGTTGCTCAAAATACACTGGTCTGCACCCCCCTGCGATGCGCACCTATATACCAAAAATTGTATTTTCTTTTAATTTTGGGAAGGGTAATTTTGTCCTTCTCAACATATTTTAATACCCCCAAAATAGTTTTTAAAGTATATTTCGTACAAAAGGGTTTCAAACCCATAATTTTTCTAAGTATTTTTACGTAAGTTTGAGAGAAGAAGAGAAGAGAATGTAAGGGTTTCAAGAGACATTCTGAATTCTAGGGAGAAGCTTGAAGATCCTTCAACCTAGGTATGTAAAGTCTACCCAAAAGCATGGAATTTTCTTCCATGTGCCCAAATGTAAAGATAGGATGCAAGATTGATAACTAGAGTCTTGAATAGTAATTTCTTGAAAGTTTTCTTAAATAATACCTTTAATTCTTGAATATTGTCTTTAATTCTTGAATATGTTCTTTAAATTATATTTTTGTATCTTAAATTGATGATCATCATGTTTAAAGTTTACTGTACACCTGTATTATTATGTGATTGTGATTTAACCCATATGAATTCTCTATGTAAGGACTGGAATAATGAACTTAGGGGGATGTCTAGAGCCTTCATTGTCCGAATGTAATGTTTGATTGAGTCTGAGTCCTGAGGTAAGTGTATTGATGACTATAATAGTTGGAAATAGCTGAATAAATTCTCTCTGTAAGGAGTGGAATAATGAACTTAGGGGGATGTCTAGAGCTTTCATTGTCCGAATGTGATGTTTGACTGGGTCTGAGTCCTGAGGTGAATGTATTGATGACTGTAATAGCTGGAAATAACATTGATAGAGTTGAACGAATATCTCTTCTTAACTTGAAAAAAATACTCTTGCCCTTTTGATTTGATAGATGATGAGATGAGGTAAGTGTTCTTGCCCGTAGGGGTTGAGTGATGGAAGTTCTTGATGGATCGATAGAATTATGAGCATATTGAGTCCTGCGAGGAGTATTAGCAATGAAATGGATAAGAGTGAGTCTCACTCATACTCATTAACTACGTGGCCAGCATAGGAGAGGATTGGACCGTGAAAACAAATATTTCCTTTGTCCCAAAAGAGGACTTGACAGAATTTTGGATCCACTGACAGACTCATTATTTACCCCAACAAGGTACTGGACAGATGTGATGATGACATCCCTTCATTGTATCACTAGCGGCTCATAGGTAGTGGTTGTCGGTTATAGAAACTCCCAGATAAGTTTCATGGTGATAGAATTCTGATGTGATGTAATTGTTTGATGTTTTGATTGATAGTGAGGTGATAGAGTCCTGTCCCTTACTCTGAGGTGAGGATGAGTGATTGCTATATTGTTCCATTTACTTTAGCCTGCTTTACATATAGTAGATTCCATGTACTAATACCCCTTTGGCGCTGCATCATTTTATGATGCAGTATTTATAGACCAAGGACTTCAGTAGCCCAATCGTTGAGGTTTAAAGCTTTTCAGATCCTAGATAGTGGTGAGCACTCCTCTGCATTTGGAGGATGCTTACTTTCTTTTTCTTTATAGTCTTTTACTTGATTTTTGGTAGCCATGGCCTGTCATGGTACCATCTCAGACAGCATTATAAAGGTTTCAAAGACTTAGATATTGATGTTGATGTTGGGGGTTCTTTCTCTCTTTTTTCTTTATCGTAAGACTTTCATTTGATATTTTATTCAACTTATGATAAATTGAATTGATGGCTTGAGCCCACAAATAGATTAGTAGTACTGTTATTATATTATCTTCTTCCATGAATGAATTGATTGAACAAAGGCAATTAGACTAGGTGGTCCGTTGGGGGCTAGCAATAGTCTCCGAGTGCCAATAACGTCTAGGGTACCCTCCCGGGGCGTTACAAATTTGGTATCAAAGCCCAGAGTTCGAGTTTTCTAGGGATTCTATGAAGCTGTGTCTATTAGGGTCTTGTTTATGGGTGTGTTATGCACCATGCTTCATAAGCAGGAGGCTATAGGACATCAGGAAGTGTTACCCTTCTTCTATGATCTAAGTTTGTTCTATAAATTTAACTTGTGAAATCCTATTTTAACTTGTACGCTAAGAGAACAGCCGCTTAGAGAGATGCCCCAGCCCCCCTTGCTGAGATCACCCAACCGGAGGCTCCGGTTAAGACTGAGATTAGGAGACGGGGGTGCCCCGCTAGGACTGTTGAGGTCCCTCAGGCGCCCTCTACTCACCTCAGCCAGCCCCCACTACTGAGGCAGAATTTAGAGGAGCCATCACCATGCTGACTCAATAAGTGGCCTCCTAGGGAAATACCCAAGATTCCCGGGCCCCTAGTTTTGGCTCACAGAAGCCCTCAGCTGCAACCCGGCTCAGACACTTTTTGAGGATGATCCCGCTAGTGTATATAGGGTCGAAAGAGGAGGAGGACTAACAAAATTTTATAAATGAGATGTATAAGGTTCTGAGGGCTATGCATGCGAATGAGCTGGAGGGAGTGGAGCTTGTGTCCTACTAACTGAAGGACGTGGCTAATGTGTGGTACACTCAGTGGGAGGGGAGTAGAGGTGAGGACGCGAAGCCTGCAGCATAGGAGAACTTTGAAGTCGCGTTCCTTGATCACTTCTTTCCTCAAGAGTTGAGGGAGGCGAAGGCGGAGGCGTTTATGAATCTAAAATAGGGAGGGATGACTCTGAAGGAGTATAGCCTTAAGTTCATAAAATTGTCAAGGTATCATCCAAAGATGGTGAAGGATATGAGGAAGAGGATGAGGAGGTTTGTGTCTGGACTGGCTAGGCATGTGCAGAGGGAGTGTAAGGCTGCTTTGCTGATTCCTGGTATGGACATCTCCAGACTTGTGGTGTATGCCTAGCAGACAGAGGGGGATAAGTGGAGGGATAGAGAAGAGCACTTCAGCAGAAAGGCGAAGTCACCGGGATAGAAGCCTAGCCCACAGAGACAGAATAGAGGTGACAAGTGTTATTTTTAGAAAAGCTCATCATATCCTGCACCATCTGCAGCAAGTGCGCCTGTGCATGCAACCAGGTATGATCAGAAATCTCAAGGTTATCAGAATTTTAAGACCCCAGGTATCCAATCTCAGGCCAGTGTGACCCAAGGTATAAGGGGAAAGCCACCTTGCAACAAGTGTGGTAAGCTTCATCTGGGTGAGTGTTATGTTGGAAAAGATGTGCGCTATGCATGTGGTCGGTGGGTCATTTCAGTTTTGAGTGTCCAAAGAGAAGGCGAGGTGAGGGGAGAAGCAAAGTTCAGTCTTCAACAGCACCCCAGCGGGTATCCAACAGAGGGGTACTACTACGAGTATAGGAGGCAGGACAAACCGTCTTTATGTTGTGGGTAACCGATAGGAGCAAGAGGTTGTACCATATGTCATCATGAGTATGCTTTGAGTCTTTACTTATGATTTTTATACATTACTTGATCCGAATGTCACTTTGTCTTTTGTGACCCCTTATGTGGCTAGTAAGTTTGGGATTCTTCCAGAGTGTTTTCTTGAACCCTTTAGTGTTTCTACTCCTACTAGTGAGTCTATCCTAGTTGAGAGGGCTTACAGGGATTGTGTGGTGTCTATTTGTCATACAAACACTCTAGCTGCTTTGGTAGAGTTGGATATGGTTGATTTTGATATAGCAATGGGCATGGACAGGCTTTATGCTTGTTATGCTTCTGTTGACTGTAGAACCTAGATTGTTAAGTTCTAATTTCCCAATGAGCCTATCTTAGAATGGAAAAGGAGTTCTACTGGCCCTAAGGGTAAATTCCTCTCTTATCTTAGAGCTAGAAAGTTGATATCCAAGGGTTATATTTACCACCTCGTGCGAGTAAAGACTGATGAAGTTGAGTCTCCTATTCATGAGTCAGTCCTGATTGCGAATGAGTTTCCTGAGGTATTTCCTGATAATCTTCCTCGAGTCCCTTCTGATAGGGAGATTGACTTTGGAATTGATGTTTTCCCTGAGACCAAACCTATCTTAATTCCATATTTGAAGAACAGTTGAAAGACTTGTTAGAGAAAGATTTCATAAGGCCTAGTGTCTCACCTTGGGGTGCTCCTGTCCTATTCTTGCATAAGAAAGATGGGTTTTTGAGGATGTGTATAGACTATCAATAGTTGAATAAGGTTAACATAAAAAATAAGTATCCTCTTCCCAGAATAGATGATTTCTTTGACCAGTTTCAGGGTGCTACTTGTTTTTCCAAGATAGACCTCAGATCAGGTTACCATCAATTGAAGGTGAGGTAACGTGATATTCCCAAGATAGCCTTTAGGACATGGTATGGCCACTTTGAGTTCTTGGTCATGTCCATTGGGTTGACAAATGCACATACAACTTTCATGGATCTGATGAACAGAGTATTTAGGTTGTATCTTGATATGTTCATGGTCATGTTTATTGATAACATTCTTGTATATTCGAGGAATGAAGAGGAGCATGCTAATCACCTTAGAGTGGTTTTGCAAACACTCAAAAACCATGAGTTGTATACAAAATTCTCCAAGTGTGAGTTTTGGCTCAAGTCAATGGCTTTATTAGGTCATGTTGTTTTAGGAGATGGTATTCGAGTGGATACTCAGAAGATTGAGGCAGTTAAGAATTGGCCAAGACCAACTTCTCCAACAGAAATAAAAAGCTTCTTGGATTTGGCCGGGTACTATCGCAGATTTGTTGAGGGCTTCTCTTCTCTGTCAGCCCTTTTGACAAAGTTGACTTAGAAGAAGGCCAAGTTTCAGTGGTTTGAGGCAGGTGAGAAGAGCTTTCAGGAATTGAAGACTAGATTAACTACAACACCAGTGTTGACCTTGCCAGACAGGATGGGGTATTCGTGACATATTGTGATACATCCAGAGTTGGATAGGGGTGTGTGCTGATGCAGAGAGGGAAGATGATAGTTTACGCCTCCAGATAGCTTAAGATCCATGTAAAAAATTACCCGACCCATGATCTAGAATTGGCAGCAATGGTATTCACACTTAAGATCTGGCATCACTATTTATATGGGGTGCATGTGGACATGTTCACCGACCATAAGAGTTTACAGTATGTGTTCAGTCAGAAAGAGCTCAACCTGCAGCAGAGAAGGTGGCTGGAGTTGCTCAAGGATTACGACATAAGAATTCTCTACCACCCAGGTAAGGCTAGCATTGTTGCTGATGCTCTTAGCAGGATGTCCATGGGTAGCACTGCTCATGTGGAGGAGGGGAAAAAGAAATTAGCTAAGGAAGTGCATAGATTGGCTCGACTGGGAGTACAACTTGAGGAGAATAACAAAGGTCGGTCAATGTTTAAAATGGGGCTGCTTCATCTCTAGTGTCAGAGGTGAAAGAAAAGAAAGAACAAGACCCTATCTTACTCCAATCGAAAGAAGCGGTTCACAAGCAAAAGGTGGTAGTTTGCTCCCAAAGGGGAGATGGGGCAATCAAAGAGATTATGTGTACCCGATGTTGTTGGTGTTCGAAATAGAATCATGGCTGAAGCTCATAGCATGAGATATTCTATACATCCTGGCTCCACCAAAATGTATCACGACTTGAGGGAAGTCTATTGGTTGAATGGGATGAAGAAAGACATTACTGAATTTGTTTCTAAGTGTCTCAATTGCCAACAAGTTAAGGTTGAACATCATAAACTATGTGGATTAGGTCAGAGCTTTCAAATTTCTTAGTGGAAATGGGAGGTGATCAACATGGATTTCATCACGGCTTACCCCGATCCATAAACAACATGATTCGATATGGGTGATTATTGACAGGATGTCTAAATTAGCCTACTTTTTGTTAGTTAAGACAACTTATATGGCTGAGGAGTATGCCTGACTATACATTTGTAAGATTATGAGGTTGCATGGGGTTCCCTTGTCCATCATCTCGGACAGAGGAACTCAATGCACCTCTCAATTTTGGAGGTCTTTCAGAAGAGATTGGGTAGGAAGGTGAATTTGAGCACCATTTTTGACTCTCAGACAGATGGGCAGGTAGAGCACAATATTCAGACTTTGAAGGATATGTTAAGAGCATGTGTTATCGACTTTAAAGGAAATTGAGATGATCATCTACCATTGATTATGTTCGCGTACAAAAATAGCTATCATGCCAGCATTCAAATGGCCCCATATGAAGCATTATACGGGAGGAGATGTAGATCACCGATTGGCAGGTTCGAAGTGGGTGAAGCTGAACTGATTCGGCCTGATTTGGTACACCAATCTATGGAAAAGGTGAAGGTCATCAAGGAAAGGTTGAAGACAACTCAAAGTCCCCAGAAGTCATATACGGACGTGAAAAGAAGAGACTTGGAGTTTGAGGTAGACGATTGAGTGTACTTGAAAGTGTCACCCCTGAAGGGTGTCATGAGATTTGGTAAGAAAGAAAAGTTGAGTCCTCATTACATTAGGCCATACCGGATTGTAAGAAGGATTAGGAAAGTCGCTTATGAGTTAGACTTGCCCTCCAAGCTAGATGAAGTTTACCCGGTGTTTTATGTATCTATGCTCAAAAAATTTTTGGCGGATCCAACCTTAGTGATTTCTATGGAGAGTACGGGTGTGAAGGATAGCTTGTCATACAAAAAAATTCCAGTCCAGATCCTTGAACAACAAGTTCGTAAGCTAAGGAATAAAGAGATAGCCTCCGTTAAGGTCTTATGAAGGAATCAATTTATTGAGGAATCAATTTATTGAGGAAGCTATATGGGAAGCTGAGGAAGCGATGAAACTCAAATACCCCCATCTATTTGTGCGAAGTGATGATGATGTTGGAGGTAAATATTCTTATCCTTAATATTTTCGAATGTTTCTTTTCATTTAGTTGATGTCTTGCCTTATTCCATTCCCGAGTCTAAGACAGAGATAGATAGATGATGGATAGTGAGAGTTTGAGTGTTCCCGAGTGAGGAATGAGGCAATTTTTGGGGTCAGTCGACATTTACTCATCATTCGAGGACGAATGATCCCAAGGGAGAGATGATGTAACACCCCGTGAAATCATCGAAACACTCTTAAAATACAACGTACACACAATGCACCTTCCAAAGCTCTCATGAAAAATTCGAGACTGAATTTGCGATCAACATGAAAAATCGAGTCAGAAAGTGGTCTCGACCTGATTTAAAATAAATGGGGTCGAATTACGAAATTGCACATTTTGTGCAAAAATAGTAGCAAATTTGCGCCCTCTCTGTGATGTGCCAGGGGCGCGGACTTGCACTTGTGATTTTTTATTATTTTTTCGACGGGACATGTTTTCTAAAAAGTTGCTCAAAATACACTAGTGCACGCCCGCTCCGTAACGCACACTTGTGTACCAAAATTATTTTTTCTTTTAATTTCGAAAAGGGCAATTTAGTCCTTCCTAACATATTTTAATACCCGCAAAATAATTTTTAAAGCGTATTTCATACAAAAGGATTTCAAACCCATAATTTTTCTAAGTCTTTTTACATAAGTCTGAGAGAAAAAGAGGAGAGAACGTAAGGGTTTCAATAGACATTCTGAATTCTTGGGAGAAGCTTGAAGATTCTTCACCCCAGGTATGTAAAGGCTACTCAAAAGCATGGAATTTTCTTCCATTTTTCAAAATGTAAAGATAGGATGCAAGATAGATAACTAGAGTCTTGAATAGTGATTTCTTGAATAATACCTTTAATTCTTGAATATTGTCTCTAATTCTCGAATATTTTCTTTAAATTATATTTTTGTATCTTAAATTGATGATCATCATGTTTAAAGTTTACTATACACCTATATTATTATGTGATTGTGATTTAACCCATATAAATTCTCTTTGTAAGGACTGGAATAATGAACTTAGGGAGATGTCTAAAGCCTTCATTATCCGAATGTGATGTTTGACTAGGTCTGAGTCCTGAGGTGAGTATATTGATGATTGTAATAGCAGAAAATAACATTGATAAAGTTGAATGAATATCTATTCTTAACTTGAAAAGAATAGTCTTGCCCTTTTGATTTGATAGATGATAAGATGAGGTGAGTGTTCTTGCCCGTAGGGGTTGAGTGATGGAACTTCTTGATGGATCGATAGAATTATAAGCATATTGAGTCTTGGGAAGAGTATTAGCACCGAAATGGGTAAGAGTGAGTACTACTCGTACTCATGAACTACGTGTCCAGTGTAGGAGAGGATTGGACCGTGAGAACAAATATTTCCTTTGTCCCAAAAAAGGACTTGACAGAATTTCGGATCCACTGACAGATTTGTCCTTTACCCCGATAAGGTACTGGACAAATGTGGCAATGATGTCTCTTCATTGTATCACTACCGGCTCATAGGTAGTGATTGTCGATTATAGAAACTCTCAGATAGGGTTCATGGTGATAGAACTCCAAAGTGATGTGATTGTTTGACATTTTGATAGATAGTGAGGTAATAGAGTGTTGTCCTTTACTCTGAGGTGAAGATGAGTGATTGATGAGTGATTTCTAAATTGTTCCATTTACTTTAGCCCATTTTACATACAATACATTTCACGTACCAACGTCCCTTTGGCGCTGCATCATTTTATGATCTAGATTCTACAGACCGAGGACATCAACAGCCCAATCGTTGAGGTTAAGAGCTTTTCAGATTTCAGATAGTGGTGAGTTCTCCCCTTCATTTGAAAGATTTTTACTTTCTTTTGCTTGATATTCTTTTACTTGATTTTCGGTAGTCATGGTCTGTCATTGTACCATCTCAAACAGTAGTGTAGAGGCTTCATAGACTTAGATGTTGATGTTGATGTCAGGTGTCTCTCTTCTTTCTTTACCTTAAGACTTTCGTTTGATATTTTATTCTACTTATGATAGATTGAGTTGATGGCTTGAGTCCACAGATAGATTAGTATTATTCTTATTATATTATATTCTTCTGCTAATGAATTGATTGAACGAAGGGAATGAGACTAGGTGGTCCGCTTGGAGGCTAGCAACAGTCTCTGAGTGCCAGTCACGCTTAGGGTACCCTCCCGGGGCGCGACAGTTAAACACCGATGATTTCTTTTAGCATATTTTATTGAGTTTTCATGAATATAATTTTTGATCATGAATAATAATTTGAGAAAGAGTTTTTGATGATATATAGAGATTTTGAAGTATGCGTTTTCCTAAGAAAACACTTGACATTTTTAATGAGTTTTGATTGAATTGAGCATTGAGTTTAAATGATGCTTTGAGAGAATATTGATGATAATATAAACTTATTTACTTATAATATATTCATTGATGGATGATGGTGATAGTTGACATAAGTGTTAAAGAGAATTGATTTGATTGATGAGTTGTGCATATTTTAGTCTTGGGAGTATTATTGAGCACTGAGTGGGTGAGGAGTGTCACCCAGAATTGCGTTTGCCAGCGTAGGATTATCTTGCAGCATGTTCTGGCGACTCTTGTCCCAAAGGTTGGACATTCTCTTTGGATCCGAGAGAGACAGAAATATTACATCCTTTACCGTGACAAGTTTAGGATGGGCGTGGCAACAATACTGATTTGTTATACACCACCTAACTTAAAGGTGGTGGGACAGGATAGATGTCGGTTAAGAGAAACTCCCAAACAACATTGATTGAGCATGACATTTATAATGGAGTTATTCTTTTCTTTTTCAATGTACATTATAAAGAGCATGATTTACTTTAAATTTGCATATTTTATTGAGTTGAGATGAGTAGAGTCTTTTAAATTGAGTTGATGTCATTGTCATATTATTCTACCTGTTTTGGTTTCATTCAGATATTTTACATACCAGTACATTTCACATACTGATGTCATTCTGGCGCTGCATCGTTTTATGATGTAGATACACGGGATTGAGATCATCAGCAGGTGCATCGTTGAGGATCTTTGGACGTGCAGCGAATTGGTGAGCTTCCCTTACTTTGGAGGATTTATATGATATTTTCATCTTGCTTTAGAGTTTGAGTTGCTTAGCTTTATTTTAATTGAGGTAGTCATGGGTATGTCATTGGCACCACCTAATAGTGATAGAGGCTTCATGGAATAGAGTCGAATTGTTGATTAATAAGACTATGAGCTAGTTCTTTTCTACTAACCTTTTATTTATAATACTATATTGAGACTAGATGAGATGTGCCCATTTACTTTTATCTTCTACTGATTTTGTAGATTGTATTGTTTGAATGAATGTGACGAGGCCAAGTGATTCACTTGGTGACTAGCAATAGTCTCTAGGTATCGGTTATGTCTAGGGTACCCTCCCAGGGCGTGACATTTTCCAAGGTATAACAAGGGCCTACATTAGTATAATGATTAATGAATAAGCAGTAATAATTAGTCTAACACTCCAAATTTTTTTAAACTAATACCGAGTCATCCTTCATATGATATAGGATTTTAATTGAGGATTCCTAATTGAGCATAGATGTTAAAGTCAAT
>JAABOM020000002.1:545336-556516 GCA_011800125.2 Solanum clarkiae
TATATACACACACATTTTGTTTGCAAAAAGAGATAACATCATGGCTAAAAACAATGGCAGAAGCCCTTTGTCGTCCAAAAGTCAGTATTGCCTTTGTCCCACCAAAGTGTCACTTATTGCAAAAAGTCAGTATTGCCCTTTGTCTCATCAAAATGTCACTTATTAATGAGTAGAAATAATTAGGTCACTTAATGATATTTATAAATATTTGTTTAAAAATGTGAATTTATAATTTTGCAAATAAATTGTGGATCGCTATTCCCTATAACAATTTTGCATTACATTATAGAATATTTACATTATGAATCCCTGCATAACATACTTTTAAACCAAACAACTACCTAAAAGTGTTCTAATATTTATACAATTTGATTCATAAAGTTGTACCCAGGAAATAGCTTCTCTACCTGTATGAGGTAGTGGTAAGGTCTGCATACATTTTGCCCTCTCCAAACTCCACTTGTGAAATTCCACTGGATACGTTGTTGTTGTTGATTCATAAAGTTATACGTTTTTTCTTCACTTGATAAGTCTTTAATTTTTCTTCTTTGAATAAATCGATGTTTACTGTTTTCCCTTTATCGGTCAAACTTATGAACGGGGCATAAGTTCTTTTGAACCTGAAGTCTTGCTTAGTCATTGATTTCCCTTGCCTTATAAAATGTTATGGTGCGAAAGTACAGATTTAGTTGCGGTTATAAACATAATTTATTACGAGGGATACAAATTAAAGATCGGCACGAAATAATGGCAAAAGTGCAAATGATCCGATTGGATCCCTAAAGATAAGATTTGGGCCCAGTATATCTTTTACAAAACTTAACCAATTAGAGAACTTATTGGGCCTCACTTGTCTGTTTGGTAGCCATTTTTTCATGCAGAAGCGTCAAAAAAAATGTGTCGCAATTTTAAATGGTTATTTGCACAAATAGCTCTATTTTGGGTGGTTTTTAATTTTTGTTCTTCAAAATTATTGATCTTCAATTTTACCTTCAATGCTTTTAAGTACATATAAAATAAAATTAAAAAAGAGAAAAATGGCTCTTAACGGCAAAAAAATCGCAAGGCATAAGCATAAGTTTAGTTAAAGTTATGCCACAAATATAGATTTAGTGACATGAGCTATGTCTTAGGGCAAAATTCAATAGCACATGTTATACCCAAGGCAGGAAAAATTAGGAAAAACTACACAAAATAAACTTAGTATAATATTATTCATCGTTAATGACCATGACTCAAACTATTTAGCTTCTTATCTCACTTTTCTCTTTTTATTTCACCCCTGATATCATGCTGACATCAGCACATATCAGCATGACTACTATAAATAATCTTTTGTGATACTCTAACAATATATGTATACCATACTGGTATCATATATAATGAGTTCAATCAGTTGTGATACTTTAGCGGTATCTTAATACTAATTACTAAACTCTAAATTGGTAGGAAATATATTTGTTGTAATACTCTATCGGTATATTGATACCATATTGGTATCATACAGGACTGGAGCTTAATTATTTGTGATATTCCATCGGTATATTGATACCCTGTTGGTATCATATAGTTTTGAGCTCTATTTTTTAGAAATAGAACGATTAAGAGGAAATTATTAAAATCACGAAATTATTTATTAAACTCTAAATTAGTAGAAAATATATTCTTGTGATACTTCATCGGTATATTGATACCCTATCGGTATCATATAATTTTGAGATCTCTTTTAATAAATAAAATAATTAAGAGAAAATTATTCATGTCACAAACTTATTTATTAAATTCTAAATTATTAGGAAATATATTGTTTGTGATACTTTATCGGTATATTGGTACCATATCGATATCATATATGACTAAGCTTAAGCCTCTGTGATATCTTGTCGGTATATGTATATACAATACACTATTGATATATCATACAAGGTGGGTGCTAACCTTAGCATGATATCAGTATGCGAATTTTAATAGTAAGGGGCATAAATATAAAAAAGTATATAAATATAAATAGTTTACTTTAAAGGGGCATAAGTTTAATTTTGTCGAGAAACTATGCCCAACGTATAGTTGCAGTGGCACAAATATCAGAAGGCAAAAGATATTAAGTTCAAGGCACGCCAAATGATTTATGACGTGCTCAAAACTGCCATAAAATTAGTACCTACATTATAAATACCAAATGAAGACATGCAAATGCCATCTATTGATCTTGGCAAGCTAAACTTTGGATAAAATTTTCCTTCGTACTTCAATTCAATCAATCGATCGATCATAAAAAGTTTTAAAAATATTTTGTTGTTTCTGTCAAACTTCAAACAAAAAGGCTGAAAATTTAACCTCGACAAGCCAAACTTCAAACAAATAGAAAAAATAAAAACATTAAAAGTTTGAACTTCATGACAAATCAAACTTCATACAAATTGAAAAAAAAAACCATTAGAAGTTTGTTATCAAACTTCAAATGTTTTTCCAACTTCAATCAGGTCTAGAGTTTGATTTTCAAAAGGCTATATTTATAAACTTTTATATACTTCCATCATGACTTAAACGATGGTCCTAGAACCGATTACATGTGCACTTGCCCCATGCATAAAATAAGGGAAAACTACAATTATACATTCGTCCACCAAAATAATAGTTAATAAATGTATAATCTTTATATATTATTATGTAATACACATAAAATATATATTTCGATACAAGATAATGTATATATTTTATATATTTAGCCAGCGAACGTACATTTTTAGGCCGATCCGCCAAATATATAACTTGTCTAATAGGAAAAATAACATAACTCGGCAAACATATGATATGTTTTTGCATTATACAACTATAGTTTGAAAAGATTATAATTTATAACTATAGTTAGGATTTTGTTGTTATTTTCTCTATCCTCTCTCGCCTCTCTCCTATCTCGCTCTGCAATTTCTTGCCGGCTATACAACTACATATGTATACCTGTTGTATAAATATAATTATTTTGACGGATATACATAGTTAATTCGACAAATATCCATAGACAATTTTTCTCTCTCCACTCTTTGCCCTCTCTCGCTCGCCTCTCTCCTCCTTCTCCCAATCTCGCTTGTCAGATATATAAATACATATGTATATTAGTTACATATATATAATTATTTAACAAATATACATAAATTTGTCTCCGCCTCCCTTTCTCGATCTCGCTCGCCTCTCTCCTCCCCTCCAGGTCAAATAACTAAGATTATGTCGTATAATTATGTAAAATATAGCTATTTGACCATATTAAGTTTCAAGCCCAGACTATTTATGAAAATTCCCCAACTTATTAGGGGCTAACTTAGGTGTTTGATGGCCCAAATTTAGATGTAGACACATCCAACATATGTCTTGCATTTTAGACCGCACAAAAAGTAATCCATAGAGATAAAATAACAATCCACCCTATGTAATTGATTGAAGCCATTGAAGAAAATAAACACAACAATCTTTTGATTCCCCATTTATCCAAACTATGAATATGCTCAAAACTTGTGGACAAAATCACCATCAATTAGCACCATCATTAATAAGCTCCAAATATAGAAATGCAAACGTGAATTATCTTGTAGAACCATTAATATTTGGTCATAGAAGAAAACAAATGCAAAGGTTAGCAACAAGAGCAAGTAATGGTGGAGAGAAACAAAGTGAAAGGCGTAGTTTTTTGACACTTGAAGAAGCTGGACTTGTTGAAGTGTCTGGCCTCAGCACTCATGAACGTTTTCTATGTCGATTGACGGTACGCTATGGATTTAACTTATATATACAGACTGGCAATGTAATTGTTATTTTAATGTTTTTACAGCATTTTAGCTTGTTATACTATAATAAAAAACAACAGAAGCTTTAGAGCAATAGTAAAATTATCTCAATCAGACCTATAAGGGGAGAGGGGCCCCGACCCTGAGTGTGTGAATGGTTCATACACCGAGCTATTGTTATTATTATAGTCTATAGTAAGTTATTTGTATATATCGTCTTAACTTGATGTTGTAAAAAAATATACTCTATAAGTGCATACAAATTAAACTCTTTTGTAGTATTTCTTGTTTGAGGGGGTGGCTGGGTGTTAGTATGATTGTGAATAGTGGAGACATGAAAGAAGGGGTCGTTCGATTCGAAGATAAGTTATGTTGTGATTAGTTATATTAAAAATATGACATATATTAAATATTTTCTGAGGGACCCCAAGAATATTTTTGTCATTTTGTTATTTTATCGAGGAATAACTAATCTTGGTTCTATTATTCCCTCAACTGATAGAAATAACCAATTTCGATACTAATTATTAATCCTAATATAACTTACCCAAGAATTAGTAACCAAACAAGAGACTAGGCAATACTAAATCTTTATCTCAGAAGTATTTATGCTTGTCCAGCGTACCAAACACACCATAAGTGATGTATAGTGAAATTACTAAAAGAAGAATGTCATGTAATTTTTATTTTATTTTATTTTTTTGGATATAATAATTGGTACAATTTTGTTTGTGTGCAGATTTCATCACTGAATTTATTAAGAGTGATATCAGAACAAGAAGGTTGTTCAATGGAGGAATTGAATGCTGGGAGGATATGTGATTGGTTCTTGAAAGATAAGTTAAAAAGAGAACAGAATTTGGATTCTGCTGTTCTTCAATGGGATGATTCTGATTTCCAACTATAGTTTTTCTCCATCTATTTTCAATAATTTTCTTCACTATGGTTCTTTTTTTCCTTTCATATTTAGTATCTTTGCTTGTGGGGTTTGATAATTTTGAGATAAAAGTCTTTTCAAAACAGTCTCTCTATCACTATAAGGTAGTGATACGGTCTACGTACATTTTACCCTCCGCAAACTCCACCTTTGAAGTTCCACTGAATATGTTATTGTTGTTGCTGCTTATGGCTCCTATATTATTGATGGAAGAAATTAAAAGTATAAAAATGAACAAAGAATCAATCCTTTTTTCCTAATAAAATACTCCTTGTCTTCTTTATTACATATTCTTGTTTTCATTTTACGCGATATCTATTCGTTTGCTGTTCGTCTAAAAAAGAATGTCATTTTATTTAAATTTTAAAAATTTTATTTTACTCTTAATGAAGTGATTTATCATTGCACAAATATTCAATAATTATTTTAGATCACAAATCTTTTTTTAAAAAAATTCTTAAATATTATACCAAATTAAATAGAATGGAGCGAGTAAGTGTTTATCTCCTTTGTGCACGAATTTCTTTTTGAGAAATTTGTCAGATTAAATACACTTTAAATATATTGGTAAACTCCATTTACACATTTGAATTGTAATTTGTTTTGATTAAGCTTTATATACTCGAATATTAAGATAACACTGTAATTATACATTATATTGGTTATTATAAAATATGAGATTTTTCATTATTACTTGAATTCAGTTATGATATAATTAAAATTTAAGTAATAATTAAAATAAATATGATTTTTTGATTAATAATAGAACCGTAATAACCATCCAAACAAGATGTAAAATTTAGACTGAAAATTTATATTTTAATATAATGAATAAATAAAAATAAACGAAAAAACACCTTAATCATTAGCATTTCAACACATCACTCGATTTAATACACTTATAGCAAATGCCATAATACGTCAATAATCTTTTTCCCCATAAGATTTTTTTTGCATTGTTAAAATTAGTTACTATTAAAACAAAGTCAGCTATATCTAAACCTATGTTAGCTCCAATTGATGGGTGAATGTTGGGTTCGTAAAAAATAATATATATATTTTGAGACAATTTGATAGTGAAGCAATATTGAAAAGTGAAGAGTCTGCACAACTTAAATCAAAATATTATATAAAACGCGAAATGTCACGTCACCTCACCGGAAAATTCACCGGAGTCAGATCAATCTCGATCAAATTCTCTTCTTCAGCTACGAAACTCCCCTTCCCGTCCAACTCAATCTCTATTAATCCTTCTCTGTCTTCTTCTTCCTCCCACTGAAAACACAAATTCTCCGGTGAATCCCACTCTCCGATCACCGTTGAATCCCCACCCGACGAGCTATCCGTACCCGTACCCGTACCGGGCCCGTATCCATATCCGGATCCGGATACTCAGTAACCCCAATTTCCTCCTCGTGAATTACTCCCAATGGAGCTCCGACATTCCACTCGACCAACGATACGGCATAAATCGGATCCGGATTCGGGTCAACGCCGGGTCCGATTCATTGGAATTGGGTTTTTCCCTATCGGTTTTGGGAGTTGCGGCGAGTGTTAGAAGGGAAATTATGAGAAGGGAAGTGGAAAGCAAGAGTGGAGAGAAAAGCATAGTGGAGAAGTAGAGGAGAATGAGAGTGTGGAGAGTGATAATGGTGGAGAAGAGGGGATTTGAAGCCATAGATTTCATTTTGAGGGAAAGGAATTCTTTTATTATATAGTTTTTTTGAAAGATAAAGGGGAATAAATTACATGTGAAATGATAAATTGAATAGCCAAGAAAGAATAGAATTTCAAGTTGAGTGTATTGGATGAGCATATATGGATACCATCCATTTTATTAGTTTGATTCTTTGAATATACATAAAGAAAGGTGGTTAGATACATTATAGTCATGGGTTGAAGTACTAATCAGTTAAATTTTGATATTCAAGATCTATAAGAAGTGAAAATTAGGATGTTGAGATGAATATGTGAGCTACGTTATGAGCAATAAGATTAGAGATGAATAATGATATCTGAGGAAAAGTGGAAGTAACCTTCACTATGGACAATATGAGAGAAGTGAGTCTAAAATGTATTAAATGTATGGAGAGGAGATGAATGATCAGTTGATCTAGTGAGGATGTACAAGAGAGTGGATATGGGGAGAGATAAGATAGTCTGAAAAGTACTAGAGAGAGATTATTCAATAGTGAGGATGTACATGAGAGTGGATATGAGGAGAGATAAGGTAGTTTGAAAAGTACTAGAGAAAGATTATTAAACAAAATATGATGCAGTTTCAACTTACTAAGAATACGATTTTAGATAAGAGATGTAAATATGTTATAAATCAAGGTATTAGAAAATTATAGGCAGTGAAGTGTTCTTAGGAGGATGTAGAAGTTGCGGATTAGAGTAAAAAGTTAGTGGATAATGGAATATTCTTTGCGTGCCTTTCGTAATATTATTAACGTTATAGTGTCTTGCTTTTACTTTCTACCATCATCTCTTTTTAATGATGCTTTGATTATGTTGTACTATCTTCTTGTTGTTATTCATGTTCTCGCATTAGTTATAAGAGAAAAAAAAGGAGGAGGTGATTCAAAAGGTATGAAATATCAAAGGTGCAAGACATGGTGATTTTTTGTGTGTTTCCAAATAAAAAAAGTATGAATAAATAAACGAGAGGTGAGGAAAGTGGAATTTATTACAAGGATGGGAAAAAGGTATGGAACCTTTTTATCCCTGTCAACTCAAAATAAAAAAGAATACATAGAAATGCATGATTAAAATACTTATTATAGGGGTGTACATGGTTAAGCTATGGTATAGTAATTTGATTTTTGGTTCTACTAAAAAAACAAAAAATAAAGGAATAGTGTTGAAAATGTATACAAGAATCTTATACATTCATCTCAGAGAGTTAAAGTAAAATCAGCTAACAACAACTTCGTTTCAATCCCAAAAAAGTTGGGATTAGCTGTACGAATCATCATTGATCATTTTCTAGATTCAAGATCAATTTATGTCAGCTTTATTGTACCAAATAATCAAAGTATAAATAACCATCAGTATTAATTTGACATCGCTCTGTGAGAAGAGTAATCTTATAAGTAATATCAGTAGGTACGTGTCAAATTCTTTAAAAGTAGTGCATTATCGAAAAAACCTGACACGAATAGAACAACATTTTTAGATAGTCTCACCAACCTAAGCAAAAAAAGGTAGGTGACCAAGATATGGCAGGATCAGGACATAGAGATGGAATCTGTTTCTTCATTAATATCATGTGTTCTTGCATTATAGATAAGTGTCATGTCATCATTAGGCCAAGTAATCAAACACATGGTTAGGTGACCAAGATATGGCAGGACCCAGAGAATCTGTTTCTTCATTAATGTCATGTGATCTCATGCATAATTAAGTTAGTGTCATGTGCTCATGTATATTTAATGTAAAACACATGAGCACATGGTTGAAAAATCTTTCTTTGATTGTCTTAACTAATGAAAAGAAGTTAAAGAAAAAGAAGTTAAAGAAAAAGATAATGGAAAGTTTTGTTCTTGTCTTTTTATTTAACTTATGCTTCATCAATCTTCTATTTCTTAAAAGATTACCTTGCATCTCTTCACAACATTATCCATATCCTCATCTGAGGGACTAACTAGACAAGGATATGAAATTCATGCAAGAAAAAGTTTGAGGTAAATGAACACAATAACAATAACATAAACAGTGAAATCCCACAAGTGGGATCTGAGGAAAGTAAAATGTACGCAACGTTACCACTACCTCATAGAGATAGAGAGATTATTTTCGAAAGACCCTTAACTTGAATATATCAGCTCTTTTATGTAAATGAAAGATAACTAGAAATCCAGGACATATCCAAATTGGAAATAACAAGCAACAACAACATGCAATATAATCCCACAAGTGAAGATTGCGGATGGTAGTGTGTATGCAGACCTTAGGTAGAGAGGTTGTTTCCAAATTGCAAAGAGGTTCGAACTTATAAGGAATGCATATTTATTTATTTGACTTAACAAATCATATTACAAGAGACTTAGACTCCTATATACAACTAAAATTCTTATGAGATCAGAAGGGCCAACAGAGCCCTTCAAACAAAATCCCTAAATCAACCTCTCTACAAAGCACAAACAGGCCACTCCATCTTCAATGAAGGTGTTGAAGAACAATGTGGCTTGTAAAGATTGTTGTTACATGTACATAAAGCAGCTGAAATCTGATAAACATAAACTATGATTTCTACAACAATACCTATATCAAATCAAGACTAAGACGGTATTAAATGGAGCGAGCAGACAGCGATGATCCATATAGCCGACCCCAACTCACTTGTCATTGAAGCATAGGAGTTGTTGTTGTTGTTGATGTAGCAACAATAAGGAATCTGATATGAGATCTACATCTCAGTGTCCATTTGCATAAATAACTCCCTCCGTGGCCAATTTTCTTCACCGTCTGATGTAAACAAGGCTACGGATATGTCAGCCAGTTTCTTCCGGCTTAACCTAGTCCTTGGAAACTTCAATTGCCTAGGAGCATTTGGCACTTCAACATCATCAGACTCACTCCAATTCTCCATATCAGTAGCATTCTTAAAACCAAGTGTCTTTCTTGGTGTACTATATTCAAAATGCCATCTTTTTGCAACCAAAGTCTGTTCATTCACCAAACAAATCAGACTTCATCAATACTTAAATCCAATCAAACTTTTTCTTTAACTATAATATCATGTAATATCACTTCAATAACACTTAAGTAATGCTTACCGCTTCTCTAATTGGTTTCGATACATGAAACAACCTCTTTAGATCATCATGATCAACTCCACACACTATCCTTATCTGCAGAATGGGAAAAAAAAACCCATCTTTTCAATAAGCCACCCCAGTAAACACTAATGATGAGATAAAAGGCCATTCCCTGTTAAGAGGGTTCAAGGAAGGGTTGCGGCCTCAAGTAGTGTGACGTAGACAGCCTACCTTAATGCAAGCATTAGTGACTGCTACCATAACTCAAACCTATGACTTATACATCACATGTAGACAACTTTATCGTCGCTACTAGGCTGCCATTCAATTTAAGTAAAGTAAACTTTAATTTGTGTACTAACCAGGATATCTTGAGGCAGGGCTTCAAGAGGAGACTTCACACAAGTGGAAAATGAATTCTTTCTGCAGAGTTTCTTGGTGGGTGTTGTGGAAATGAAATCAAGATCCCTAATATTAGGCAAGCAAACTCTTTTCCTCCCAAATGAGGTACTTCTCACAAGCCCAAATTCCACATCTTCACATGTATTCTTCCCCATTGCCATTTTTCCTTCAACTTTTTCACAGAAAACACAACCGCAAGATCTGATTTTTCCACCAAATCACAGAACAAAACTTTATCAGTATATAACCTCAAATCAGTTAACAATCAAAAAAACCAAAACCCAACTAAGCAAATGGACCAAAAACAGCAAAAAAACAACAAAACCCCAACCAAATTACATAAAAAAAGAATAGTCTTTTCACTTTCCATCCCCATTGCCACTTCTTGAACTTTTCACTGAAAACCTAACTTCAAGATTTGATTTTTCCACCAAATTATACAATTAAAACCAACCAGTATTATCCAAAATCCAACCCCAAATTAATAAACAATCAAAAAACACACAACCCAACTTCCCAACTGGACTAAACAGCAAAATCCAAGAAACCCCAACAATTTTTTTTTTTTTAAAAATCAATCTTTGACATCAAGAAAGTCAATTGAGTCAAATGGGTAAGCAGCAAAGTATTTAAAAATTTTATACATACCTTTATAATAATAATTCCAAGGTCACAACACTAGATTGAAATTGAAGCAACCAAAGCTCTATCCTTTTTTACAAAATTTGTACAAACAATTGGTTGAAGAAATGGGTCAAATTTGTTTATAAGTGAAAAAAAGACAGTTTTTCTACTGTTTTGGAGACTAATTTTAAACTGCTAAAAGATAAGTATGAACTAATGAGATTTTTATCTATTCCTTAAATATATGAAGGAGAAAAACTAGCCGTTGTAAATATACACGTGGCAATATGGGAAAGGAAACAACATGGGTGTTTCAGGTGATTGGTCGGTCCAAGTCTACTTGTCTGTTGGCTTTTACCTAAAACGCGGTTCTGTTCTCTGTTCTTAGACTGTCAACAAAATTATTTTACGAGGATTAGGATAGAGGGTTAGTGACGTAGTCGAAGAGTTATTTTGATTAGTTTTTGTATTAGTAATTGAAATACTTTTTTAATTTATTTTTATTTATTCGTTATATTTTCTCCATTTCATTTTAAGCGAATTTGTGAGATAATGTAGACATATTAAGAAAAATATTCAAAGACAAAATTTATATAATACTTTTCATGATTGCTCTTTGTAAAATCATAAATATGGAATGTAATTTATTTCCTAAAAAATACAAAAGTTCAA
>JAABOM020000002.1:556616-581390 GCA_011800125.2 Solanum clarkiae
CTGGACAAATACTGTCCTTTCCAGGCTGTTAGTTTTCTCTCACACTTTCCTATTACCCCACTCCAGATGCTTTTTGACTTGCTCTTGGCCCCCCAAGGCATGCCTAGATAAGTAGTAGGCAACTCCCCTACTCTACCTCCCAGGATCAAGGACAAATCTTCAATATTTGCCACTTCATTTATTGGGTAAATGAGACTTTTTCCCCAGTTGATGTGTAGTCCCGAAACAGCTTCAACATATAAAGATGGCCCTAAGAAACAGAAATTGAGTCTTGTCAGCTTCACAAAAGACCAAAGTATCATCAGCATATTGGAGATGGGTGATATCTTGGTTGAAATCTGTCCTATCTTGAACCTGGAAGCCTCTGATTCACCTTCTTTCCTTTGCTGAATATAACAAGTTCCTCATTCCTTCCATTGCAATAATGAACAAAAAGGGAGAGAGAGGGTCTCCTGGTCTCAATCCTCTTTGAGAAGGAAAGAAACCAGTGGGACTTCTGTTGATCAGCACAGAGAATCTGACTGTGCTGATGCAATGTTTAATGCATCTGATCCATCTAGCACCAAAGCCCATCTGGTGCATCATGTTGACAAGATATCTCCAGTTTAAGTGATCATAAGCCTTCTGGATATCTAACTTGCACAAGATTCCTGGCTTCTTACTTTTTTCTTTAGAATCCACCAACTTATTAGCTATCATCACAACTTCCATTATTTGTCTCCCCTTTATAAAAGCCATCTGTTGTCTGTTGACTAACCTGTGAATGACTTTTTTTAATCTCTGTGCCAACAGTTTAGAGATGAACTTATACACACTCCCCACTGGACTGATTGGTCTGAAATCGTTTGGCTCAACAGCTCCTACCTTCTTGGGGATCAGAGTCACAAAGGTAGCGTTGAGACTCCTCTCGAAAGTACCGCTATCATGGAAGTTCTCACAGTAGCCACCAGGTCATTCTTGATAATGTCCCAACAATGGCTATAGAAATCCATTGTGAAACCATCTGGTCCTGGAGCTTTGTCCCCTCTGCACAATCCTTAATACACTCTAGGATCTTGTTCTTCAAAAGGGGCCTCCAACAACATAGAGTCCTCTGAATTGATACTAGGACAGTTTGTATTTACTTTAGCAATTCTGGTGAACAATGATAGAGTAGGGCTATGTCTTCGGATGGGACTAGGGGCAAGGGGCAGGCGCCGTAAAGGGGTTAAAGATTCTTCTAAGCTGAGTGGGGTCTTGGAACAGAAGGACATTGACAAAGAAGTCTACAGAAACCCAGCCACAGTATGTGGACGGAATTAAGTTGTCGTACTCATGAGACTTGAGGGATACAAATGGAGAAGGCATTTTAGTAGACGGGGACCTAAGAGAACAAGTAGTGGAGATTAGAAGGATAGTGATAGGATGATAACTACAAATGGAGAAGGCATTTTAATAGATGGGGACCTAAGAAAACAAGTAGTGGAGATTAGAAGGATAGTGATAGGATGATAACTATAAAGATAGTCGTTGGATGGCTTACTTTGAACTTTATTAAATATTAGCGCAACCGCAATAGGCTTGGAAGAGGAGGTCAAGAAGTACTTTTGAGAGGATTGGACGAGGTGGTTAGGGGCACATCGCTAACCAAGAAACTACTCATTGGTGGAGATTCCAATGGGTCACATCCGGACAACTTCAAGTGGTTTAGACGATGTGCATGGAGGCTTTGGTTTTGAGGATGGAAACAGAGGAAGAGCCTCACTTCTAGATTTGCTGAAGCTTTTTGAGTCGAGATAGTTAATTCGTCTTATTCTAAGGAGGACCATTTGGTTACCTTAGATCACTTCTTAAGAATGATGATAGAGACCTTTGTAAGGACAACAAGGTAATCTCGAGTGAGAACCTTATACCACACAAGATCTTGGCTATGGACTTGGAGATTAAAAGGGAGAGGATGTAGAGAAATTTGTATGATCGGCAAAGATCAAAAGGTTTCTTGAACACTACCAAGGGAGATGGGTGAGGATACAAAGAGAGTGAGACACCCTCTTTCTACATTGAAAGTCCACTGACCAACTGTGGCAGATTTTCATTAATCTCAAGATTAATGAGACACTGTTCAGTTGGAAAGAGGCTGGAGTTGGGGCTACAGACAAAGAAAGATGAAGGATGATTCCTGATTGGATATGGTGGATTACGTGAAGAGAGAGAGAGAGAGAGAGAAATGATAGATGTTTCGAGAATATGAACAACAACCTGTAGGAAGTCAAAGCTTAAATGTACTTTGTTGTTCTGTTTTTGGTGTACAAATATATACTACAATGAGACTGAGTCAATCATAGATGTTTTAGAGTCTATCTAGATTTTAGTTTTGGGAAGACTTACTTCTTTTTCTTTTATCGTTTTCCAGTACTACCTAAATACAAATCTTATCACTCTCAAAGAAAATGTTGGCCTATTATTAATTCAATTCAGAATGTAACTTGTTTGGTATTGAGACAAAGTTATTGTTGTAAGGAAGTACTTCCTTCATCCATTTTTACTTTTCCAACATTGACTTGGCACATCCCTCAAGGAGCAATAAATAGAATGACTATTACTATATCGCCCTCTAGATATAATGAATTCAATGCTTTGGTTGATAAGAAGGTACCACCTAAACTTAGAGGTAAGTTCTACAGAACGGTGGTTAGACCGTAGTCGTTGTATGGGGTGGAGTGCTGGCCAGTCAAAAACTCACATGTTCAGAAGATGCATGTTGCAACGCCGAGGATGTTGAGATGGATGTGTGGAACACTGGGAGCGACAAGATTAAAAATGAGGTTATTTGTGAGAAGGTGGGAGTAGCGTTGATGGCAGATAAGATGAGATAAGCAAGACTGATAGCTTGGCATGTATAGAGGTGTGTCAAACTCCAATTAGGAGGTGCAAAAGGTTGGCTTTAGAGGGTACACAGAGGGATAGGTACATTAGGTAGACCGAAAAAGCACTCGAGAGAGGTGATCAGACAGGATATGATGCACCTTCATATCACCGAGGACATGACCTCAGATAGAAAAGAGTATACGCCGCGTATTAGGCTAGAAGATTGGTAAGGGTAGAGTGTTGTCTTACCTTGTGACGGTCTTTAGGCTTTTCATAGAACTAGTCTAGCTATTATGGTTGTGTTGTCATTGTTCTTCTATTATTCTGCTATTTTTATTGTCTTTCCTTATGGAAGTGATATTGCTCTTCGTTTTGGATGTTTCTCTATATTTATTGTTTTCTTCCTTTTTTGGGGGGCAAATACATTTAAGCCGAGGGTCTATAGGAAATAGTCTCTCTTTCTTCATGAGGTAGTGGTAAGGTTTGCGTAAACTCTACCCTCCCAAACACCTTTTGTGGGATTTCACTAGATATGTTGTTGCAATGCTTTGGGAAACAACTACAGTTAATAATAAGGATAAACTAGGAACTAAGTGACAAATCATCTTTTGATTTTCAACTAGACAAGTAAAAGTGGACATCTATTTGAGTATAGTGGAAAAGTAAAAGTGGACGGAGGGGTAGAAGACATGGGACTAAACCGCACCTTACTAATCCAACTGAATACTGAAAGAACATATATAGCAGGCAGATCCAATAAGCAAGTAGCCATTAATTTTTTATCAAACGGTTTAACAGAACATCCTTTACACTTATTGCTAAAAGAAGTTTTCCAGTCATAGATACTAGAGACTATGAAGACTTAACTGGCCCTGGTAAACTTCTTATGCTAGCATGCATCTTACTCCATTAATAATTTCTTTAAATTGATACATTAAAAAGGTAAATGTACTACCAAGAACCGAGTCTCGTATTATTCCAACAGAAACAAGCGCAGCTTTTCCCTTCAAAATAAAATCCTGTATAGCCTCTGGTATATCAGCAGAACAGCCTGGTGGTACAAGTGGTAAAGGATCCTGCAAACCATATAGCATGTTAAATTTTCACTTGTACACATACATGCTAAAGGGAAATGAATGGAATACAAGATAAAAAATGACAGTATCGAGCTAGTCATAGACACCTGCTCCATGATCCCTCTATACAACATCATAAGGGCCCTTTTCCCATAGGAACTATCGTAGTTATACGCACTAAGAGATGGTCCAGCTCTGCAATATATCAAGAGCAATTGAAAAGAGTCGTCACTATGCATGTTACCATAATAAGACTAGCAACATATGCTAAGCAATATCATACACACCGACGATCTCCCTGAGTCAGTGCCCCAAGTGATTCAAGTCTCTTGGCAACAACAGATGCAAACCGCCGTTCGCCACCAAGATTGGTAAATAGTAACCTGTATATTGAGAAAGAGAAAAATATCAAATGTGCAAAATACGAAACAAGTGACTTATACAGGGGAAATTAATTTCTGGCAACCATGAAAAACATATTTAATATCAACTTGTAACACTCCAGGGCACACCTCAAATATTTACAATGGCAATTTGTATTAAACCGTGGCAAATAGCACAACCATTATTCATGTGTAACCAGACACGGTACCTACTTATACTCGGGTGCAGAAGCTTGATTAGAGCGATGAGTTCTTCCAAACTGCTGAATTGCCCGATCAGCACTCCAAGGTAACTCCAAAGTCAAATGGACCCTCCTCCTCTGACACAAGGGAAGGAATTCAAACAACATAATCAGAAAACAACTATTACAAGCAGCTCATCCATTAAGGATCAGAAGATAAATATAGAACAGAGTATGTCTACTACATTTACACATGCGCATATATGCATATACACAATTATTTATTACTTATATATAAGAATTTAATTCAGCAGCTTCCGGCCTGATTCAGCTGCCTGCTTCTTTGCCTTTATTATATGGACCAATATAAAATATTTCATGAGCTTTATAATATAATTTTTTTCAAGGCAACTATGTATTGATGTGTCTGCTTCAATTACTTCATAATATTTCTTTAGTTGCTTAAATTATAATTTTATAATAATTTTTGACATATAGATAAAAAATCTATTGATGTCACATAAATCGAGACTAAAAAATAATTTATATGGATGCTTGCTTGAGAAGCTTCCGATGAGCCAACAAAAAATAATTTGTGGGCTTTTTAATTTAATCTTTTCAAGGCAGTTGTGTATTGACATGTCTGCTTCAACGACTTCATAATATTTCTTTTAGCTGTTTCAATTATAATTTTACAATATCTTCCAAAATATATAGGAAAGATCTATCGGTGTCGCATAAATCGAGACAAAAAATTAATTTATATTGCAGCTTCCGGTGAGCCAACAAAAAATAATTTGTGGGCTTTTTAATTTAAACTTTTCAAGGCAGTTGTGTATTCACATGTCTGCTTCAACGACTTCATAACATTTCTTAGGCTGCTTCAATTATAATTTTACAATATCTTTTAAAATATATAGGACAAATCTATCGATGTCACATAAATCAAAATTAAAAAATAAACTATAGCACGGACTCTTGCCCCTAGTACACATATAAAAGATAATATCTTTTACTATCTTCATTGAAGTGGCCATGCAGTAAATGATGAAAACAAAAAAACAAAAAGCTACCTGGTTTGAAGCCCTTCTATCAGCTTGCAGAGAAACACCAGCTGATCCAGCTTCAGATATTATAGCTACCAGCTTCTTTCCTTCCATGAATAGCTGTTTCTCATGTATATTGACCATTTCCATGCTCACATCCTTCCTGAAGCAAGAAAACATTGCTCAGCCTAATGAGGAAAAAAGATCTATAATTTGATTCAAACATCGCAAACTCACGTATTTCGCGCCTGGTAGGTGACACCTTTTCCATTAGTGGCCCTCACAAGCATGCCTTTTCTCCCTGTTATTTCTGCCACTTTCTCTGGGCCCCCAAGCTGCAAAAGACTTGAAATATGTAAATCTGTGATTATATAACACCTCCAAAGAGGGGCGTGGTTGGTGCACATGTGGAAGCATGCAATCCTCGGAAGTTGCTCTTGGGTCCAAAGAACCTTTTTTTTCATGTTAAAAATAACTTGTCTTTGAGTTCTTTATTCAGAAAGCATAATGAAGGTCAAATATAAACTACTTTAAACGTAAAGTTGTAAATTTAACCCATTCCCCTCCTAAAATGTAGGTTGAATAGTAAGGTGGATAAGAGGACTACGAGACGTACTAGGAAAAAAGGGGCGATAAGGGTAAAAGAGAGTGAAGTTGGGAGATCAAAGGGGAGACATTAGTTTGGGACAGGAGAACTGGAGCTAGGCTGATTCCAGTGGTTATAGGGAGTAGGGATAGTGCATGGTACAGGAGCTTGAAGAGGTATGTTATGGCGTGCATGGGTGTGGAGAAGCGAGGAGAAAAGAACCTTGTATAATTGAGAGGGATGGTGGAGGTGTTCTTTTTTTATTTTTTGTGTGTGTGGGGTGGGGGGGTAGGAAGTCGAGTGAAGGTATTTAAGTATATTGAAGAAGAACATGCAAAATGTCTAAAAGTCTAAGGTTCATCATTTTAAAGAATTAACATATGCTTCACTTATACTTCTTTTGCCAAAGAGGTAAGATTCGTCGGACAAATAGGAAGGAGCACTCTCCATCAATCATATTTTTTGTTGAAGACAAATGAGGATATGATTCTTCCTTACTTCACTCAAATTCCTTGCACAAAATGGCTATAATGCCCAGGTATGTATATTACCTTTCTAGCATGTACCTAACTTTAATTCTAAACTATTTACACATTTCTCATGTACCTAACTTTAATTCTAGACTATTTATCCTCCTCAGTTAATGAACAAAATCATATATGCACCCTCATCAACTTCCTAAGACAAGAACTAAGAAAATTTATGTACATGAGATGAATCTAATTTATTTTTTCAATACCCACCCCCTTTTTAAACTAGATTTATCACTCCAAAGTATTTTGGAAGACGTCAACCTATAAGGCTTGAAAAGACACTCACAACTTGGTAGCGACTTAAAAGATTTGAGGTCGATTTCCTATGCAGATTTTTCTCTATCGCATCCATGTTCATGGCCTCTTTGATGGGGAGTCTCCTTCAAAGAAAGCTTTGATTGCAAAGCTAGTTCAAATTCTTGATCCAAAAGCTTTGATTGCAAAGCTAGTTCAAATTCTTATTCCAACTTCTTTGATGATTGATCTTTCTAAATTGCAAAGATTCAATAAGTTCATCTATGGCCATGTCCAAATCCTTGGACTCATCGATAACAACCGCATATTAAATAGTAAATTCAAAGATCAAAAAACTCTTAAGTTCATCTAGGGCCATGACGTCCAAATCCTTGGACTCATCAACAACCGCCACAAAATTAAATCGTAAATTCAAAGATCAAATAACTCTTGCACCAACCTTACCATCCTTCAAATCATCTTCATATCTTCTCCTCATCATTATCATTATTATAATCATCTTCACCTTTTCCTTAGGTGACATCTCTTCATTAATCATTTGACAGAGAGTGAAGATATTTCATGTACATCTTTCTCATGGCAACAATATTTTACCTCTCTATTCAAGATTCATTGTCGGGCAACTACTTTAACAAGTTTGGCACTCTTGATGGGCTCTTGGTCGTTAGCAAAATCCTTCAAAATAACTTTTGAATCTTGGTTATTCCACCGTCAAAAAAAATTCTTCACGATGGTGCTTCTCAAGCTCAACATTATAGTTGTTTAAGCGAATCTCACTCTCAGTCATGTCCATTTTCAATATGAAGACACATTCTTTCAAATCTTCGCAAATAGGGATTCCACAAATATCACTCAAGAAAAATGTCTCTGCTACCATACCAAATACTAGAAATATGGGGAGGAGACGACATTCAAATCACTCAAATTTTCTTTGAAGACAAGTGGAGAAATAATTCTTTTTAACTCCTCTAACTTGCTTATATAAAATGGCTATAATACCTAGGCATCTATTGAACTTTTCTAGCAGAGCACCTGGTCCAGTTCAAAACTTTTTATATTGACAACTTCATGAACAAAATCATAGATGCATCCTCATATATTCCCCAATACATGAATTAAGTAAATTCAAGTACTTGAAATGAACCTAGTTTATTTTTTCTACAAGACTGACGAAGTAGTTTAGTCATAACCATTTAAATTGGAAGACTTTTTTCTTCCCTGTTTGTGTGGAGGAGTTGAATAGACTGCAAAGTACCTATATCCAAAATTAAAGTGCAAATACCCAAAAAGACGAAGCCATAAAGAGAACTGCTGTCAACTATGTTTTACTTTAAATAACACAACAATCAAAAAATAGTATAGTGAGCACCCTATGAGCTGGAGGAGGACTGCAAAAAGTAGTGAAGACCACATGGATCATAATACCAGCAAGTATATCGGTGTCTCCAGAGGGAAGAAAAGGAAGGTGTTTTGCGGCACTGCCGTTGAGGTGTAAATCGGATAACATCTGACTATTTTTTCAGTCTCCTGTTGGGGTGTAAAATTGATTTGGTAAATGCTGCTGAAACCCTGATACAGGGTATAGAAAATCTGGGATTTCTTTAAGGTTTTAGGGGATACAACCAGGTACAACCTTTGTGCTAATTCTGTTTAAACATACTTAACATTTTTTAGAAGTACACCTGGCAACCAGACACTTCAATAGAGAGGGATTACCAAATAAAGAATAGGGAAGAACCTGATCAATAATATCATCCAAAGGATTGTTTGGAAGATCCAAAGAACGAATTATATCCAAAATTTTGGACCTTCTCTCCAGAGCTCCTTCATACCTTAATATCAGATAGATGGTTAGTTTTGAACCTTCCATAAACACCGACTTAGATTGATCTATGATGAAGCGAAAAAGCGCACATAATCAGACAAGAACCATATTTTCACATGTTCCACCTTTTTGACATTTCAGCAACGTAGGCATGTCTTGCTTGTATATATTCATCTGTCTTTTCCTTGCAAGAATGGCAACACCAATCCGCAGGAACTGACTCTGTAACAGGTGGAACTAAACATGTCGGATGTACAAGTTGGCTACAACAGGAACACTGGAGCAATTTTTTCCTCTCCTAATTGGATTACCACCGATAAGAGTAGAAAGATAAATAAAAAAGAAGCAAAGGCACCAAGAGAAATAGAAGCGACAAGATTCAGTGTCTAGTACCTCCTCCGAATTACAAATGTCACAGATCTGAAATTCATCGTCATCGGACTCGGTTGATTCATACTCAGAATCAGCTGTACTTATTAGAAAAAACAATCAGCAGCAAGAAAAATGCCAAGAGCAAACTCTATGAAGCATCATGTATTTTGCTCTGAAAATTACAACAATGCGATGAGAATTCGGGATAACTCCAATAGATAATCCAATTTAAACGTCCTAACTGTTCAAGAGGGAAGAAATAATTATGTCTATGGAACCTTCACTAGTAATGAATCCTGTGATTACAAAATTGTTGTATCAAGTTCAAACTAGTTCTAGCAAAAGTATATCATCTACAACCACAGGTTTTCAAAAAGATCCAGAGGTCTTGACATTTTGAAGATAAACACAGAGCTTATAGCATACTACACATAGCTGCATGTGTATAGCATACTACATATAGCTGCATGCATACATATACCATAAGAAATAAAATGCATGTATGAAAACCACCACCACCCTAGTATCAATACTGAATCTCGAAAGTTTTAGCATATAAAAAGGAAACATCAATTTTGGACATGGAAGGAAGTAGTTTCCCAGAATTTTTAGTTCACAGTTAAACTGGAAAACATGATACATTGCAAATTACTGCCAGCTGATCTCAAATACCAAAATACCCAATTGGAAGAGAAAGGCATCCTTGACGCAAAGCAAGAAAAAAACAGAATTTAAGGATTAGAGATTTACTATCTGATTCTTCATCACTCCTCTGATCACCCGTTTGCCATTTAGCAACTTTTCTCACCCTCCCTCTAAATGATACATCAGGTGTTGCAGAGTGTCTCTTTCGCTGAAGCTCTTTGACACTTTCATCTATGCATGAACTAGAAAGTAAGCAAACTGGATGCCATAGGAGGAAGATATACAAAGCCATTATAGATGCACATACCAGGAAGTGGTTCAGGTTTTTCAGGCAATGGATAATTCTCTTCTACAAATTTAAGCAACAACTCACGAGGTCCAGAAACAAAATCATCAAGTTCAAGACCCTATCAAGATTTCAAGAAACACAAGAAAATAGGTTAAGGAACACAATTTTCATATGGACTAGGCTTATTTTTAAACCTGAATAAAAGAAGTATTTCAGAAAATGTAGATACAGGTGTAAGCAAACGAACAGCAAAATACAAGAGATCTAGTCACAGCTGTAAGGAAAAAATCAGGGCCATGGAGTGCTATCCAGAAGAGTGTGGCCCCTGCTAAGGTGAGTGCTTCACTTGATTGGTAACTAGGAGAGCTTGCCTGACACATGTGCACTTCAAAAGAGGGGATAAATTATTTCTTCAAGATGTTATCTTTGCAAAGAGGCTCTAGAAACCAAAAGTCATGAGCCACCTGTTCCTCCACTACAAAGTAACAACACAAGTATGGTCTCTATTCACCTAATTTAGCTGGCCTCAATTGGATTATACCAGAACATACAGCAGACCTACTATGTTGGGTCAAAAGGGAGGTAGCAAGAGCCAGAAGAGGTGGTGTAGAGCAGTAGCAGCTTGTATCTGGTGGATCATATGGAAGGAGAGAAATCAGAAAATTTTTGTGGGGAAAGAATGCACTATAGAGAAAATTAAGTGGAAAGTAATCACAACTTTAGGTTTTTGGTGTAAAGAAATGAATATAGAAAAAGGAATTCAACTAGTGGATTTCGTAGGAGCTCTGTCAGTTTCCTGTTTTCTTTTTTTTCTATACACACTTCTGGAGGTGGCCAGATAGCCCCTAATGCTGAGGAATACAAAGTTACTGGTTTCAAAAGAAAATGTAGATACATGTAAATGCGGAGAAAAGAAACATGACGCAAGCCATGTGACTTACATATTTTGAAACAGCTTCCTCAGTTCTTGCTTCTCCAGTGCTTTGAAGGCCTATGACCACACACTTACCTTCAGTCAATGCTTCCTTTGCAATTCTAACTACTGCAGGCACCTTAGCGGAGATACACATGTGTCTAAAGAAGCGCTACATTTTAGAACAGAAAAAAGGGATGTAACTGAGATGTATATCTCTTATAACATAAAGATATTGTTTGCAGAAAGTAGTTTTTGAGCCACAAAACATGGAGATCTTAAACCTGATGATTAGCCCAGTAAAGTCTCCAGAGCTGATTAGAAGAGGGCTTATTATCATCAGTGAGAAATGCTCCAGCTGACAGCAATTCCACTCTAAGCTCTGCCCAGAATTCAGCAGCCTTTCTATAATTTTCCTGAAAACATAATATAATGAGAGTCAAATGGACAAACTGCACAAACAGAAAAATAACAACATTTGGTTATCAACATAAAGGATTATTTTAGTTATGGTCAGAGGTATGCACCAAAAAAGTAGCACATACCTCCTTATATTCGAAAAATCAAACATACTGAAGCCTAACGCAGCAAATTACAATCACAATTCATGAAGAAAAAAGCATAATATTTTGGCAATTTCAATTCTTCGTATCTCTCCACCCATGAATAAGCCAAAGTGAAAAAGCACTTTTCTTGTTTGAAGCATAAAACAGACAAATGAAGTACGACATCAACTGTGTATTTAGTTGACATATCAAGAAAAAAAGTTGACTGCACCGTAAAGATCAAATACATTGTTACTTTTGTTCTCTTTCAAGGATCTATAAAATTATGGACCCTCGAGGAAATTATCCTATTAAGAAATACAAAGCAGTAAATGACATCACAATCAAGCCAGACCGAATAAAGACCCTACGGGTCGGAATATGCTCTCATCAGAGGAAAACAAAGCTATAGTGCAAGGTATCTAAGCACCCAAGTCTGACACTATTCTGCCGCTGCAATTTCGGAAGACAGATACAATTCTCACACCTAGTAGCACTAGTGCGATTTCATTCAGGACCAATGTGAGCAAGAAACCCATCTTACCAGTCATCATCCAATAAAAACAAACCATACCTGCATCTTGGCCTCTAAAGGTACTTCAACAACTTCAAACTCAGCACCTTTGTAGCTAAGTGTACGACACACATACATACCCCTAAGACATCAAGACGTTAATAGTATAGAGATAGACTGGCTTGATAACTTAGACATAGATAGCCCAGAAGAAACCTTGCTTTCATGTCCATGGCAACAAGTTCAAGTGCCCCCACACCACCTTTCTCCATTGCACCTGTAGTATCCAAAGAAACAAAGGGATCAAAACAAAATCACCTTCAGAATTTGTGAGATATCTACATTTTAAACCACCACATATTAAAATAGGAATTAGGAAAAGAATATCATAAAAGGCAGTCTTAGGCCTTTTATAAAAAAAAAATGGAACTATATAGATCACAGTAATTAACAACTTAAAATAATAAAAAGTTTGTTGGCTCTCAAAATTTTGCCTATGCTAAATAAACTGAGACAAGGAAAGTAATATATATTATTTATAAATTACTTAAAAGGTAAAATCACAAAAATTAATAACTAAAAAATATTTAAAAATCAAATCAAAATTTAATAGACTCTCTTAAGTGTATTGGTACCACATAAATTAAGATAAATAAAGTGACATATATTGGGCCCGTGCTTGTATGGGCTCTTATAACTAGAATTATGTAAATAGAGAAAGCTTCCCAAATTCGAAGAGATTTTGTAGGAATGTAACTATTTCTTTCATTCTCTTTCCTTATATTATACTCCTCGTAATGGTTATTTAAGCCAAAAGCTTGAGGGAACAATCAAGCAACTGAGTCCCGAATACTCCTCTTCTTATACATTTTTATATTTATAATCTTTATCTCATGCATTCGGATGGAGGAAAAGCAAAATTGAAATTCCTCATGTATGCCTTGTCCAAAACCAGAATGATGAGAAGCCAATACCTCCATGTTTTTAGTTGAAAAAGCTTAAGCTAAGTCATACTAAAATATGGATACAAGCCTAGCTGTCTAGTGAAACAGTAGATTAATAGCTATCTCAACAAGTAATAAAGATATACTTTTCCACCTCCTCCACCAAGAATTGCTGAAATGACCACACCATTTAGTTTCAACTATGATATTCCCACTAGCCACATAAGCAGACAGGTGTTAACTTTTTTTGAGAAAAATAAGCAGACAAGTATTAACTTTAGTATTTGTAGATGCAGATAAAGCAATCAATACTCTACCACAGCATAACACATCCACTCATATATTACCATCAAGAACCTACCTTTTTCTTTTGCTTCTTGAGCTATGACATGAGTAAGATATAAACATTTAGTACATCAGAATAAAATCTACTCCCTCCGTCCCATTTTATGTGGCACCCTTTGACTTGGCATGGCGTTTAAGAAAAAAAAGAAAGACTTTTAAAACTTGTCATCTAAAATCATTCTTAGATATTTGTGTGGCTGAGAATCATTTCACTATGGGTAAGAAGGATTTTTTTTTTGAAAATGGTAATTGTTTCTATTCTCGATAAAACAGTACATAGGTTGTACTGGAAACCATATTTGCATGAGAAACTCTAAAGAACATTGACCTATTCCTATAGTGAGTCTAAGACATCAATGATGGAGACAGTATCATTAGAGTACATCTGATTACACCAAAAAAATAGAGTCAAAATGCAATTCAGTTTGACTTGTTACATACAAACCTCCCTATTCTCAAAAATTCTAAGGGAATTTTAAAGATAAATTGTTTCCAATTAGAGCAAGGTAATATTCTTATTGGGACGGATCAAAAAGGAAAGGGTGCCACAAAAATGGGACAGAGGGAGTACTTTTTAGAAGTTACTGAAAGTGAGATTTTCCATAATAATCAGCACAGATAAAAATATGCTAAAATACCAAGCACCTCTTTAGTGCCCTTTTTTTGTGTTCATTCAATAAGGTATCTTGCTTACTGATCAATGTTATTTTTAAAATAAAAAGAACTATGCTAAGAAACAGTTACTTTTAGCAAACAGAAGCCTAACCTAAGAAGTCACGGAAATTAAGAAAAGAAGTTCCAGCTCCCCAAAGCCCAAGGCGAACCATGTAGGCCATATTGCGAGGCTCAGAAGCACCAGTTGCTGAACAATAAACAACACGAGCTTGAGGAAGACGAGCCTGTTATACAAAATGCAACTAGCTCATGAATCTAACTTACCAAGAAAATAAGAAAAGTAAAATTAATTTGATTGATCATAATAGCCGTTCATGTGCAACAGATATCAGGACCAGCAGTTAGAACAACCCAATAATGTCTGCGTCAAATAAACCCAGTATAGCAACTGTATTTGATGATTATGCAAAAATATTAGAAAGGACCAGCTTTTACTGTATAAAACATGCTAAATGGGGTATTACAGGTGTTAATGTTGATCAGACTAGGTTGCATTCTCTAGCTTGTCTTGGAGGTTATACTACTCAAAAGCTGGGATAACATAGATTCCACTAAGAGAAAATATTAGATAAAGGCTTTTAGAATCCTATGGTAAAACGTACAGCTAAGGGTACCTTAACGTTAGGACGGAGCAGTTTTCATGCTAGGATTAGCTAATCCTCATTCCTGTTTATTTTGTGGGTTTATTTTGTCTTACATAGAAGATCACATTTTTATGTAGGCTTTCTACTAATTGGTATACTTCTTGTATATGGACACTTTTTTCCTGGCCCAAAACTTCGATGAATATTCTATTACCTGATCAAATGAGATTGGGGAAGAAGAGGGAGGAAATCCAGAAGCAGACGTAATCTAGAACTCCAAAAAGTTGGGTTTGTATGAGGATAAATACTATTTCAGTATATGCTCGTTTGGCCATGAATATTCACGAACATTCGACCTTAGTATTTGAACTTCAAGTGAAATATAGAACTAACAGTTTGAAAGTATATTTAAATCAAAATACTAGCTTCCAATCACAAGTAATCAACTGACACAAACTTCTTTTAATGAGACATTCACCTCCAAATGTTAGTAAGACAATTGGATCCAGAAACTATTGATGCCAAGGATGGTTTTCCACCAGCTGTTCTTTGCTTCTGAGAGTGCAAATCTTCAGCTCAACTTCTTTCCAGTTTCCACTGTATTATATGCACACTTTCCTAACTTACAACTTATAAGACTCGACCTTCTCAAATAAAAAGAGCACAAGTTTCTTGTTTTTATTTATTTAACTAACAAGCAAGACGCATATTATTATTTTTTGACTTCTTGAGATTCATGACTCAATTTAGGTGGAAACCACATATTACCAAAACTCAATGACTCAATTTGAAAACAAACCTGAATTTCAAGTACAGCTTCACCAGTTCGTGTTGGTTGTCCCCCAGCTTCAGGGACCAAATTTTTTGCCTTGTGACACTACAAATAAATAATAAAAGTATAGCTAAGTGCAACAAATTGGGTGTCTCCTTTCAAGAATTTGGCAACTGATAAAAATCCTTTACAAGGATACAATTCTTGGTGCAAAATGTACTGAACTTGGTCCAAACAGAAAATTGTACCTCATCAAAAATGATGAGACCATCAAATTCTGGCCCACACCACTGTACAAGCTGCTGCAAACGGGACCGGCCTTTCTCCGAAGATGCTATCAGACTGCTGTATGTTGAAAAAACAACTCCCTCCCTGATGCCAACAGACCTCGAGTCAAGCTTAGAATAAGGTAGCTTGTTCAAAGCATGCACTACAAGAGAAAGTTACAGATTTCCAGTTACAAAATAGATTCAGTCATTAACCATTTGCAATTGGAAATGACAAAAGGAAAAATTGCATTAAAAAACACACATTATTTCATCATATCATACATTACAGTTGAAAACTCAGAAAATTCTTAAGAAGCATTCCAACAAAAAAGCAACTCATTGTGTATAAACCCACCTCAAAAACCAGTAGAATGTGGTACATATACATAATGATTGACCCAAAATAACCAAGTTTGACCACTTAAAACAAATCGCCCAAGAACAAATATCAAAAGATATTCATCACTATCCCAAACTACAAAGTAAACATCTTATCGGTGTTTCCTTTTCTTAGATTATAATAGAGCAGTTAACGACTCATTGCAGTAGCCCCTATCCAGGCTCCCAGAGTTATCAGTTGATCTTTGCAGTCCTCAGATACAAGAATATAGAAAGCACAAAGACGCTTGAAGTTTATATCCCTTAACCTTCAAAAGCTTAAGCAATAGGTAAGCATCAACGAACTCAAAAGCACATACTAACGTGAACAAACAGAAAGGAATAGGTAGATCACATGCAGCATTTAACCTGAGACCAGATTGAAGACTCTCAATAACTACCTTCTACACACACAGCGCCCACATCATCCATGTCTCGTCTTGCATCAAATTTCAAATCTGAACCAACAGAGATCCACCTGGGGAAAAGCATTATGAGGAAACAATTAAATTTAATTTTAGAAAACTAAAATGTGTTTGATTATAAATCATAAAATGAAGAAAAAAATATCCTTTAGGAGCATAGCCTTCAGCAACAAGGAGACAATCATGAAATGGATGTTAGAATAGTTTTGAATTCAATAATGCACTTTTTTTAAGTGGTAAGTACAATAATGCACTTCTTTTATTTGATAACTTACAATGCTTTCCTTCTATCGTGGTGCCAATTCTCCCATATTAGTCCAGCAATTGTTCGTCCTTTCCCCACGCCAGCACCATCACCTACAAAAAATCCTGCTCTAGTACCATTTGGAAGGAACTGAAGGTGTCTCTGTTACAGGAAAACAGTAACCATAAGGTACGAGCCTACTAACAGAGATGAGAAACATGAGTTAGAATAGCAACCTGACAAGCATAAACCAATGTCTCAATTTGAAGGCAGGATAATGCTTTTGAGATTTCCAAGTCCTCTTTGATTGCAAGATCGTAGGTGGGTTCAGGTGGTTGTACTGCAGATAAGGAAGATGTCTCCACTATAGGATCAGGATGCGGATGTCCAATAGATAGCTTGGAAGGTCGCTGTGTTGAATCAGGAGTAGAAAATAAGAATGAAGAGGATCTACCATCAATTTGTAATGTATTAACATGAAAAATCTCAAAAGGTTATAATCAAGGATGATATTATGTGCTACCACATTTACGGAGAGGAGGATTCTTGGTTTTTTTTTATTTTCTTTTTGTGTGTGTGGCTGGCGGGGGGGGGGGGGGGGGTCAGTCATTGTAACAAAAGTAACATACCATCTCTCTTTACCTTCAGTTCTCGTGTTTTCCTATTCTCTCTTCTCCAGCATTCAGAATTTTACATAATAAAATTAATTGAAGGGCAAAGACATATTTCTCCCGCTATAACAATACTAGGAGTAAAAGCTGAGATTGCAAAGAAAACATACATAGTCCATAAAAGTTTCTCCAACCATGCCACCCTCATCTTCTTCACGTTCTACTTCAATGGCCACCTGAAGAATCACGATGCAATGTAGAACTGAAAAATATGGAACAAAGTTTCCTATACGAAGTAAATAAGGTCAATTGGTGTATACACATCATCTTATCAGAGGAGAGTGGCAGGAAAAATGGAACCATACGAGTTTGCAATTATTGTGCCTGATCCATCAAAAATTGTTCCATAAGTCCTAATTGTCGAGCACAACCTTTCACATTACACCGCTATTCTGGTGATACAGAAGATGCTACTTAGATTTTTACTTTGATACTATATATAAAAGAGGAAAGGGAGGACGAACACTGCATTGGACAATTGTACCAAAAGTAACAAATATTTTTGCGAAGGCGATGTAGGAACACTGCACTGGGAAATTGTACCCAAAATATTGCAAATTCTACACTTGAACTACACTCTCTTGGACTAATGTCTTTGGTACTAAATATCTTTTCTCTTCTCTTATGTACACTTTACTCTCCTCTTTTAAATGACACCTGTTTACCTTTTTATTCCCATTTTCCTTCTGCTTCTTTGTTCCTTCTTCAGTGGATGGTTCTTTGTATACTAAAATTTCTATGGTTCTTTCTTCTATTTCTACTCTCTCATTTATACCTTTATTTTTTCTGTTATGTTACTAATTCTCATGCTACTTGGTTTTTTAAGCAGAGTATACAAAATTCCTCAACAAGAAGTTGCAGTTGTTAACCCTAAATTAGTCTGTGCTTACTGATCGAGTTCTGCTGAAGATCAATAATGTTATGGTGAGGCTCAACTGTTTCCAGTACACAGTACAGCTGATCTTCATTGGTCATGTTGTTTTCCTCAAAGCCACAGGGTTAGCTGTTATTATTTATTTTCATCGTTTAATTGATATTTTTGTCAACTCTCTATGACTTCTCTAAGTTACTCCATTCATCCCCCTCTTCCCAAAAGGTTTTTAAAAAAAAAATTGTTTCCGTCTGGGTATCACTAAAGAAATTCTTGTAAGTTAATGTTACATTGATTTTACGTGTAATTTTTGTTTTTGTTTCTTATGACTTAATGTTGAATTGATCTAATGTGCTAGAGATAATTATAGGCATTGGTCAACCAGATAGATGTTGGATACAGAAATCGGGTTTTGCTTCTCAATGGATATAATCAAACATCACGCTACCAGGATCTATAGAGGATTGGACGCCTTTGTAAAGGACCTATACTTTTTGGTGTACTTCTTGTACACGGCCGATTTTGGCTTTTGGTTTATGAAATGAAATTGTAGACCTGATATTTAGAAAATGTACATCAGACAAAGCAAAGAATTTTGCATCACAGATACATATAGAAATTCCCATAAAAATTACATCGTTAGAATCTAGATAGAGGAAACATAACTATCACTAAACCCACAAAGAACAAGATGACTGATCATTTGACAACACAATTGTGAAAGGTCAAAAATCTGAACGGATTTTTATTTCAAAGGAAGGACATTAGGTTGACACATCTCACCCAGGATTTTTATGTCAAAGGAAGGACGCTAGGTTGACACATCTTACCTTGGGGGCCTTGACTAAATCTCTGACTGAAGTGAGAAGTATAGATTGTTTGGGTATTTTGTTGAACTTTTGGGTGTGTGTGTGTGTGTGTGTGTATATATGTGTGTGTGTGTGTGTGTGTGTGTGTGTGTGTGTGTGTGTATATATGTGTGTGTGTGTGTGTGTGTGTGTATGTATGAGAATGTTTTGCAATTACACAAGATATCTCATGTGAACATGAACAAAAGAGGTTTTCATTTGTGTTCCAGATATTTTTTGTGTGAAGAACAGAGAGAGACAGTAAACCATCTCTTTTTACATTGCAAGTGGACAGAGCAGATGTGGCAGATGTTCATCACCATGAGGAAAATCACATGGGTGAAGCCAGGGAGGATTAAAGAGGTTTTGAAACGCTGGAACAGGGATGGATTTGCAAATAGAAAGGAGGAGAGACGGAAAATTGTCCAATCTTGTATATGGTGGACAGTTTGGTTAGAAAGAAATCAGAGATGTTTTGCTGAGAAGCAGAGATGCATCCAGAGATTTAAACATGACTGTCTAGCTATATATTTTTTTGGTGTAAACAGAGAGTAGTAGACAATCCAGTGGAAAGTAGCACAAGTATCGATTGGTGGTAAGGGTCTTCTGTTTGGGATCTTTGTAACTACTAACTTTTTGTGGGACACCACCTTTGTGGTAGTGTTCCTTTGGATATATAGAGTAATTGTTACCTTTCTCAAAAAAAAAAATATTAAACAAGATATCTTATGAATAAAATTCTAGGTGTTTATATGGAATTAAATTCTATTAGTTTAGTTCAATACCTTGAACCAATTAACATATATACTTAAGATATCACAATACACATTTATCGGCATATCCCAACACCCCTATTGGCATGGTTGTGGAGATTAGCTTCTGATGAGCAACCCCTATGGCAAAAAAACATCAAGACAAGCTACGGAATGGAGGATTTCTGGACTAGCAAGACAGTAATGCATCCTTATGAAACTGGTGTATAGAGATCTATTAGGAACTTGTGGCCCAAACTCATTAGCAACTCCAAAATCAAGGTAGGTATGGAGGGAAGACCTTATCTTGGGAGGATAACTCGGTTGGCAGCCATAATTTGAAGTCTATGTTCCCTGACTTGTACAATATGAACCTGCAGATAATGGCTAAGTCAAGGAGGTGAGGTATAACCTGGGGTGGGATTCCAGGTTTTGGAGACTTCTGAATGACTGGGAGCTTGATAGGCTGACAGAATTATTAACAGTTCCAAGACTTCACTACAAGGGAAGACAGCTAGTCTGGAAAAAAGAGGTTGGTCAGATTTTCTGTTAAATCTGCCTATAATTGCCTGCATAGCTAAACACAACTTGGACGTTGGCCTTGGAAAATGATATGGAAAGTAAAATTTCCATCCAAGTAGCATGTTTCACATGGTTTCTGTCTAAGCAGGTTGAGTAACTCAAGATAGTCTCATCAAAAGAGACCTAAAGTTGTGCTCTAGAATGTTCCTTTTATGGAGCTGACGCTGAGACAATAAATCAACTTTTTTTAACAATCAACTTTTTTTAACAATCAACTTTTTTTAACAGTGTCTCACAAACTATGGTGGATTTTCATCAACCTAAGGGGTCTATGCCAAGGAACACAAGGAAGTCTTAGCATGCAAGGCAGAGTCTCAGGGGGAATTTTGCTCTTTTTCTTTCAATTTAGCTGAGGGTGTTACAAGGAACATCATTGGGGCAGCTGAAATAGAGAGGGAGGGGGTTCCAAATGAGCAGAAGATCGCTCTACTCTCCAATGGATGTTCCGTTTCAACGTAATGCTCTATTGAACGCCATCAAGCCCCTTATCACTAGTCCAGGAGATGCCACAATCTTCCACTTGACTAAATGATACTTCTTCATCTCCCATGTTCATTCAATTGGAGGTTCCTCAGCATTATTTCCAACTTTTGCACCAGTAATAGATTGGTACGCTAGAGAAGTTGTTAAGCCACTATCTTCACTAGGGGATTCCAAAAAAAGAAAAGTAAACAAATGAAGAAATCAAAGGGATTCAAAATCTACTATATATTAAAGAAAATAATTTTAACCTTGTACGTGCAATGTAGTATACTTCTCCGAGAAATGGGATCCAGTTGAATCCCTTGCACCCTCCTAGCTCCTCCCAACTCCCTATAGAGATTCAAATCTTTTTTCCTTCCTTATGAAAGTTTTCTTTTCTGGGCACCATACAAGATGTTTCTCAGACCTCTCTATCATTGGATTCTACATAGCATAATCCTTATAAGATGCTCCCAACAGAGATGCCGGGCATTCAAACTTTGTCAATGAACTTCTACTTAATTTTATACCTTAAGCTTTTTGGAAATTAACTAATTATTAGATATTATTTCATAATGTATCTTATAGTATTGTATTGAGTTGTATTGTATAGTACTGTACTGTATTAATGAATACAATATTTTGATAGATTGTATGTTTTCCGTCGTTGCACAATGTCACACATCCATATTTTGATGATAAACCTACAAGAAATCAATATAAGAGGTAGAGCTACTATAAAAAGGTCGGTAAAGGATTAAATAGAATTACTGAACAATTAGTTCAACCAAATTGAGAAGAAAATATTAAGGTAAGACGCAATCACTCTAAATTGGCCGTTACACAAAATGAGTTTTTTCCTTATTACTTTTAAGGATTTCCTTATTACTTTAAGGATGAACTTAAACAATACGATACATAAAATTTAACAATCAAAACAAACATTGTGTTCGAACTAACAATACAATACTATCCATCCTGTAACAACCATCCAAAACAAGGTGTAATTGTAATAGATGGTTGTTTGCCATGATAGGTTCTCTTCGGTGCTTTATGTGGAAAAGTTTTGGTTGAAAGCAATAAAAAACTGTTAGTAAGGTTAAAGTAAAACTGTAAACCATACGCAATACATAAAATAAAAGGAACAATCCAATAGGTAATAGTCTGATCGTGGCAGCAAAGGAACCATGAACAATGTTATGGAAGTTGAAAACCATTACAGGGAAGGACGCTTTAGTAGCTACAATTTCACTGGCTCTAGAATTCAGTCTTTCAAGAAATGGAATATTATCAAGCACCACTTATCCTACTGACGAGATGCAACAAGAAGAAAATAACAATGTTTTACGATAACAACCCAGTGTAATCCCACAATGGGAAAGTTGAAAACCATTGCCTTAAATTTTTGGTTATGTTTCTTAAGAATACAGTAAAAATGGGGTTAGGAGGGAGGATGAGTTTTGACTAAAAACCTCATTGACTTCTTCCTGAGGAGGAGGTGGCGCAGGAGGACGGAGAACAGCAGTATGAGATGATTGAGGAAGAAATTGCTTAATCTTAGATATATCAACTGCAAGGTCGATCCCACATTGAGGGCAGGAGAAGCGAGAGAGGCCGTGAGGTACGTTGAGTATGGCCTTGCAGTGAGCGCACGGCAGCTGGATCTTTGTTGGATCAATACCATGAGCCAATGCACTGCTACGTTGTTGTTGAGGCATGAGTTCGGGAGGCAGCATCTGCGGCAATTGACAGGTAGGGCATACAAACTCTGTCAGTCCCGGAGCGACTGTCAAAATCATCTTACAGCCAGCACATCGAACTTGGCAACCTCCGACACTATCAGAACTACTGCCGGAGGGCGGTGGGAGAGAAGGAAGAGTAACTGAAGGGTTCGGGACCGATTGATGTCCCATATTATTACTATATTAAGTAACAAACCGATATACTGAAATGGTAGAGTGCAGCAAACAGTAATTGACGATGGGAGAACAGAAATTGCCGTCGAGTAACCGGCCGACGGATGAGTGCCGGCGATGTCCGGTGAGTTCTGGCTTGCCCTTAATTCGCGGGCTTTGGGACCGACGCTGCCGCTTCCGGCGAATGGCAAGTACTAGACAGATAAATGGCCGAATGAGTTTATATTTGAGCGGTTTAGCCCCTAAAAGAACTTAAAAGTGCTAAAGTAACCCCAAATGTATTGATAATGACACAAAAATGTCGTTTGGTATGAATCATACAAGATATAACAGTTTCAAGATAAAATATAGAATTTTGGTCGGGGTTATTCGATAGTTTTTGAATTTCACTATTTTATCATAATGATAGAATAAACTAGTCATATACTCGGTAAATAATTTATCTCAAAATAATTTATTTCGAAATAATTAATCCCTATATAACTTATTTTCACTCAAACGATCTATTAATTTTTTTGCCTAAAAATATTATCAAAGCCTTTTTTTGTGTGCGCGAGGGGGGTGGGAGTTGGGGGTTTGGGTTTGAGGTTTGGGGGTTGAGGGGGTTTCAAATATACCTCTAAAACTAAAATATTAAATATCATAATTTGAGAATAATAGGATTGTTATAAAATAAAGCAACATAAAATAAGAAATATAATATAGACAAAGTGTATAGAGAGATAGAGGAGCGCTTCAAGTGTATTTATAATATGATTTTGCATTTTTTATTTATAGAATTATATAAAGATAGACAAAACAAAGTGTCATAAATGTAATATTAACATTTAAGACAAAAGAGTACGAAGAATAGAGATCATGGGGGAGATGAAATATAATGGTGAATAGTAATAGGGAGATGAAGAGACTAAACATTTTTAAATTGTCAATTTATAAAGTAATATTAAAATTCAAACTTATTTTATCTCACTTGTCTGACTCATTAATCCATTTTTGAAGAGCTTAAACTCGTAATTTTGTCTCCATTTTTATTACCTGTCTAACTATTAGAATTTTACAACATGTAAAATAATTTTAAAAATATGATTATAACTATATGAGTAAACATAAAAAAATATCAGGGTTGTATAATTCTCAACAACAATTCTTAGTAAATATGATACTAAAATTTCAAAAAAAAATCATTTTATCAACCCAAACTTCATATAAAAATAATTATGCACCTACGTATTGTTAAACTTGTTACGCCGAAAAATGACCGACTCTTAAAGAAAAATAAAAAATCAAAAATCGATTAAAACTCAATTAATTTGAGAAAAAACAATTTTTGAGATTCGAAAGAAAAATAGAGTCGCCACCTAATTTTGCGGATAATTAGGAAACCAAAAATATTTTAAAAGACTAACAGAAAATCTTTTAAAATTCCAAAGAAATGAGTCCGGATTCACATTTTCACTTCGAGAAGGTTTTACGCACTCGAAATGTCCGCTAAATGCGGTTATCCGGCGATTAAGAAATTTGACTAACTTTTGAAAATATTTTAAAAAAAACGAGTTAGCTTAAATTTTGAAAATTTAAAGCAATACATTAAAAGAGATTAACAAGCTTAACAAGTTTAACTTAACCTATTAAATTGCAGTCTACTTATAGAATCCAAAAATCAATTAATTTTAAAGATTGAGGAAAAAGTGCAAGAATCTATTATATTTTATTTTTTTATTTATTTATCAAAATTCTTAGCCATTATTATTTAGAAAAAATATTGTTATGCTTCTTTTTTTTTCTTTTTTTTATTAATAATAATAATGACAAAACAAATAAACAGATAAGTGGATAGATAAGTAAATAAATAAAACGACGTAAATTTTGACTGTTTGGGGAATCTAATTAGGTCGAAACCTGTTAGAAAATGTTAGAAATAAATATTGCAAGTAAATGTGAAATAGAGATAAATAAATAACATGAGGGCCTGACAAGCCCAATTTTTCGGGTTCCTGTCCTATTTCTACAAATTTGGGCTCATCA
>JAABOM020000002.1:581490-627138 GCA_011800125.2 Solanum clarkiae
GGAGGAGATGTCAATGTGAATGCAAATGTGAATGCAAATATTTTGTGGCTCCATGTGAATGCATATAATGTGAATGCCTACAAGAGTGGCTACTTTGGACCAAAAGAAAAGAACATGTGCAACATATGGAGAATTTGGGAGCCACCAACTCCCATTTCTTAACAGTATATATCACCCACTTTGTTAACAAAATTGTCACCTTATCAAACAAAGTAACTTAAGCTGATAATTTCTTTCGTGTGCTTGAACAATTCATAGATTCAACTCAACATGAATATTATTTTGAGTGATGACTAGTATGTATGTCATTACACAGTGATTTTGTGTTCTGGCCTGTGAGTAAACTCGAAGTCTATATGGACGAAAGCTCGCTCAACTTCAGGGAGCTGCTCGAGTTTTTCTTGCAGTGTTTCACCAATATTATGTGCCTGATTCAAAAGCATGTCCTCTGGCAACACTATATCGACTTCCACAAAGTAATTCACGCCAAAAGTATATGCCCTGACCGTGTCAATGTGCTTGATCTCCTCGTGATGATTCCATATAAGATAGGTTAATTTCGTAAGAAAGTCTGGCGGAGCTGTTCTTCCAATGAGTGACCAGACGTTTTCAGCTACAGTCTTCGCCCACGTGCTAATTGTGTACAAAGCTATCTGAAAATACAAAAGACTCCTAAACTTATCAGCAGTGTGAAACATCAACAATGTCGAACGTTGTGATTGTGAAACTCACTATTATAGCTCCTGTAGGATCAATCCACCAGTAGAATCGGACTGCTAAGACAGCAGTCACTAATCCAACTGAGTTGGTGATGACATCAAAGAAATGGTCTTGGGCATAGGCTCTTACGATTTCATTTTTGAACCTTCGACAGTAGACCACAAGCAGAAACTTGACCACTGTGACCGAGACCATAATCCCAATCGTCCATTTTTCCTTCTCATGGTCCATCTCAGGGTGCGACTGATCAAGTACAGCAAATGAAGGTTAACAAGTCAAGTGTAATGCAGTTGCTAGTGAAATTGCAGTATCTATCCTACAGTAGAGCTCAACACCCCCTTACGCCCTTTCGTTTCCTATAACAATTGAACTCTAGAAGCACCAAAACATTATTCCAGAGACGTAAATTCAAACATCAAAACTCAAAGATCATATATAGGTGCTAAATTCATCTCAGCAAATTGACATACCTTATTTATGAGTTCTTTCGCAGACTCGAACAGTATTTGCAATCCTAGCGTAGCCATTACAGATGCGAAAACAATAATACCCTGAAACAAATAGCAACGTGTCATGAGTTAAAAAAACAACAGAACGAATGACTTAATAAACTGAGTGATCACACGCACCACGGGCTGCATCCTTTTCTTCCCAATAGGATAGTGATACCGGTTTGGATTTTTCATGGCATAAGAAGTGAACCACAGAATAAACCCTGATAAAAGGTCTAAGAGGGAGTCCAACGTTGACGCGATAACAGCCAAAGATTTGCTCTCAACAGACGCGTAGATTTTTGCAATGAAAAGAAGCACATTAGCCATGTTTGATAAATGAATAGCCATCCTTTCACTCTTTGCAAGCTTCTTCATTTCATCCTTACAAAGTACACAATGATTGGAAGAGTTAAAAGAGTTCATTTCTGACACGGACGGATGCCAAGTAAAGAGGGAAAAAAAAGGAAGAAACCTCAGTTAGACTTGCAGGTAAACAACCAAATTCATTGATAGTGTCCATCTCATTGAATCCCTCAACCAGCCTTTCTTGCCTTTTGTAGTATTCAACAATTTTGCCCTGTTTCCCTGTAAATTCACCCAACAGAACAGAAATTCTTACTGGAAAAATAAACTTGATTAGATGAATCACCCCCTTACTCTCAAACAGTTCGTCGAAGAACTTTTTCGAATATATAGATTAAATATAAATTTTTTGATATACATCAATTGTTTAACACCTTTAATATAAAAATCACCCACCCCATATTCTCAAAGTGTCAACACCCTTGATGAAAATGTTGTTTTCACCGCTGCTCTTGAAAACCAATTCAAGGGAGGAGAATTGCCCATTTTCCTCAAAGACGATTACATGCACATTTTCGAGAATCCAATTTGATTACATGAATCACCCACTTAATACTGCACGCCTCCAAAGCTAGTTCAAAGAGAGAAGAATCGTCGTTTGCTCGATGATGTTTACATACATAAAATGTCTTAAAAAGAGAACCAGTGAGGGATATATCATACTCCTGTCCCAATTTATTAGTCACATTTCGAGAATCAAACTAATCTATCTGGTAATTTTTTCACGTATTTGCAATCGTCAGGTAGTTTTCAAACATATAAAACTAAAGTTCAGAGAAAACTTGATGATTCCGCCTAATTTCAAATAGACTAAAAATTTCGAACTCATAAACTTTAAATCTTGACTTCCGATGTAGTTTTCAAATGTATATAGTTAAATTTCAAAAAAACTTGACAATTCCATGCCTAATTTCGAACTGTTCGACTCTCGAAATCGAACTGTGCTGCGTAATTTGGGAGAGAGGAAGTATTACATATACATACTTGGAGTGGGAAGTAGACGACGGACACTGAACCAGTGATGATCCGAAGAGCGACGGCATTCCGGCAGATGAAATTCGTTAACATTAAGCCTCCATGACGACTGAATCTGATCAACCACAGCCTGAGCAGCCGGAGACAGCAGTTCCGTCCTAAAACTGTCGTACAGAGGGCCCTCATTGCTGCCGCCAACAACATTACTCCCACTACTTTCCATGTTTACACTAGGAGTATAATAATATTGAACAGTTAATTCTTCTGGTTCTAAAATGTAGTACTCCATTTGTTTATATAGTGGAGTCATCATGTTGTTTGCGGAGGCAAATTCAGAATTTGAAGATGACGGCCTGTCAGTTAACCATAAGAATTACATTTAAGAACGAAAAAAATATGAAAAACACTCCTAAATTTGATATGAATTATTAATTTCATTAAGATAGTATTAAAAACATCTATCTACTTAACAAACTGAATTTAAATTCTTGTCGGAGGTGTTTTTAGCACTTGTAATAGAAAGTATATTTTAATTTAGTTAGTTAAATAAAGAAGTGTTTTTAAAACTGTTCGAAATAAAACTAATAACTTACCCCAAGTCTAGGGGCGTGTTTAATAATTTTCTTTTCAAAAAATATTATCAAACAAGTATAAAATCGAAAGATATTGTTGAATATAAATTAAATAAACACGTAACATAGTTTACTGTGTGGGTCCACCTCTGATTGTTTACCCCAATTTTTTCATGATAAAATTAGTTAAAGAAGTATTTATATATTTGAAAGTAGTTATAATTGTTGGAATGGTGTGACATTTTAAAGATATTTTTTAGCATGTGTCAAAAAAATATTTCTTTCTTCTTAATTTCATGTTAGATCAAATATCTAAGGAAAATAAAAGCATTAAAATAAATTGAATTACCTTTAGTGCATGTTAACATCAATAGTCGTCATGCATGTGATAATTTACTCTATTGTAGCACGACAAGAGTCATCTATCCACATCCACATTTTTTAAATATATTGAGTCGATGATGAAAATGCTCAATCACTTAAATAAACTTCGTTCATTCGTCTAACTGTTTAGTTTTAATTAAAGTTGGAACCTTTCTTCTTCAATAATGATAAAGGGGTAGTAGTCTCTTCGAGTTCGTATGTCTTTTCTGCTGGCAGGGACAAAATTGATAAATGAATTTGTGTGTTCTGTCAAAATTAGTATCTTTGATCAAAATTCAATATTTATCTCAAGAAATTAAAATTTACTAAAATTTCGAACTCATAAACTTTAAATCTTGGCGTATTATAAGATAACAAATACAAAGAGAACGTGGCATTCGAACTTATTGGGCAACAAAGCCAACTACTCCTCATATAAGCTTTGCTGCATGAATCGTGGCATCATTTCTTTTCTTTTTCTTGCTTTATGATGCGTCATTCTCCATTATTCATTGAAAAACAATGCATGAAAGTGAAAAAGAATACGCACTAATGTTTTGTTTTTGTTGTCCTTTCCTAAAGTGCTTCATAAAAGTACAAATTGGAAGCAACACTTATCTTAGAGACTTTGTCTGACATACTAAAGCTTTCGTTATGCATAAAATTTGAAAAAAGACTCAACCACTAGATTCTATTATACATAGCTTTTGTATTTTTACAAGAGAATATTTTCAAGACTTGAATAAATCAAAAACACTTATTTTAAAACTATTTAGCTTTTGATGTCGTAAGCTTTCAGCGTGACAAACTTCTAGAACATGATGAATCGGAGAATCAAGAGTGTACTTGTAGCAGTTTGATATTAAGAGCGTGACAAACTTCTAGAACAACTTGATGCCTCTAGAAATCTCCACAGGCTCAATCAAGGTAATAAATTTTATTAACAATGACCATGAACAAGGTAGCTTAGCCAAGGGGCCAAGAAGCAATTATTTGATCATATGGGATTTTGCTAGTTCCTCCAATGTATGCAAATGAGGCAATTTGGGCACTGGGCAAAGATATTAGGAACTACGTTTACAAGGGAAATTTCGACACATAATAGCAATTTCATAGCAACCAATGCTACAATACATATATATATATATATATATATGTATATGGAATAGTACTATTCCTTCATTTTGTAATGTTATTGAGTTCCTTTGCTAATAATATTATCCAATTAACCAAAAACAAGAGAAAAAAAGGTATAGCAACAATCAGCAAGTTAACTAGATGAGATTATAACAAATTAAACGTGCTTAGTTAAACTAAACAGAACAGGCAAGTTCTCTATTTCTCTAATGCAAATGAGGCTTAATGCAACGGATGCAAATTTTATGCTCTCCTATTAAGGGAAAAAATTGCCACCTCTTCATAGCGGGCAGTGTACAAAATTACATCCATATGAAAAGACGAATATAATCATACATGTCCAACTGATTCATTATTTTAAACTCAATTATGATGATAATGAAACTCAATCCATAACCAAAACGGAGCATCAGAACTCCACAACTACTTCAAATACAAATTGTTGCTTACGCCAAATTGTGCAGTAGCTCCTATTTTGTATTTCATTTGGTGGCTGCTACCAACGCCATGTGTTCTATGAGGTCCAACACTCGGTTGCTGCAAAGATTAGAAGTACAATACAGCTTGTCAACAGTTCTGCGCTGTAGTAGTACAGACAAGGTTCTCAACGAATTTATTCAGAGATAAAAGGTCATACCTGTAACCCCACTCGTTATCATACCACGACACAAGCTTCATGAATGATTTGCTCAGGCCTATACCAGCTTTAGCATCAAATATGCTTGACCTACATATCAGATCAATTAATTAGTAATTCGGCATAGCTTCAAATCAGCAGTTGAAGTAGTATATCATTCAAATTTCTGTCCACCGATATACTACATGGCGCTGTCCTCTAGTACTCGTGTACTTGAAGCCTGTTTGGATTGGCTTTTGACTTATAAGCCATAAGCAGTAAGATAGAAATTCTAACTTATGACTTAGGCTTATTTTTTATCATTTTAGATTAAAACCATGGGTAATTTACTCAAATATTTCAAAAGTGCTTAAAAGCACTTAAAATAAGCCCAAATCAAAACAGGCTCCTACTTTACAATACCACCCTTCTTTTTTCTTTGGATAATTGTACTTCATTCAGGGAACCACTTAATGATAGCAATGCCAAATGACCAACTCATATAAGTGTCGTTACATTTTAGGAGTTTTCTATTGTTAATAAATCAATCTGGCATCATATTAAAAAATATGTTGTTTATTGAGCAAAAGTTGAGATATTGACTGCTCCAAAATACTATCACTCAAGGGTCGCTTGGTAGAGTGTAAGAATAACACTGAACAAGGTGTATTAGTTATGCAGGAATTAGTTATACTGGGATTATTTCTTATCAATTATTTGGTCTAGTGTATTCAATAACAATTCTGTCTTTAACCATCCATGTATTATAACCTTGATATTGCTAATAGTGCCTAAATACTATGGGTTGCTACTATAGTTGTGCACCCCCATAATACTAAATAGGATGTGTTAGTTATACATTACCTCGAAACATTACCAAACAAGGTATTAAATAATACCAAGGGGCCAAGGCTAATAATGTACTCCCTCTGTCGTAGTTCATATGACTCACTTTCCTTTTTACTCAATCCTAAAAAGAATGATACATTTCTATACTTGGAAACATATTAACTTTAAAATGTCCATTTTACCCTTAATGAAATAATTTACTGCCACACAAGTATGTATCACTTACTTTAGGCCACAAATTTCAGAAGTCTTCCTTTCTTTCGTAAACTCCATGCCAAGTCAAACTAACTCATATACCATAGGGCGGAAGGAATACTATTTTCTCTAATACAATGGGACGGAGGGAGTATTATTTTCTCTAATACATCCTACCAACAACCCCTTAGTCATAACACGTCTTATACAAGAGTACCAGAAGCTCAGATATTACTTTCATCATCCTATTCAGATGAAGGTCAAATGTCCTGAACAAAAGCACCAGAAACTCAGATACTTTATCCTCCTTTATTCAGATGAGCTTGTTCAAGCATCCATATCATCATATCAAGCTTTCAACCTTTCTCCTCTTCCATATCTAACCCCACTCTTTTAAGACGACAAACATCCTGCTTACATGCATAATTTACTGAGTTGCAGCAAGAAATATTCCACTTCCACAAAATAGAAAAAGAGAACAAACTGTCATGCAACTCCACTAACAATCTTCGCACCTAGAGGGACATATTTTGCTTTCCTCTAGTAGTGTTTCACTGTGACCACCTTTTATAAAGCTTTAGAATGAGAAGTTATGATCACAGAGAAATTATTTCAAACCGAGAAATTGCTGAGAGCTAGCTGGTGCATGCTTCGAGACAGTCGATTATCGGCCCGCCTTTGTTACCTTTTACCCACTTTAATACCCAGATCTGACTGCAGCAGGAATTTGAACTCATAACATGCACCTCTCAATAAATATAGCTCAGCTTTTTACATTTATTTTAAAATATATATTTTTGCTTGCTCTAGTATTCTTTTGGGCTCATGAAACTGGAACTCTTTGAGCAGCACATCAGCCCTGAGGCAATGATGGAATGATAATTTCCCCATTGCCAATAACATGTTTTACACTTAATCTGGTCAAATGTGCAACAGGAAACAAATATATGGAAGCAGTCAGAGAATATTAACTTCTGAAGCACAAATGCATCTCCCAACAATAGTGTAAAAGCCTCAAAGCCATGTAGGTGCATGACCCCTATTCTCTAAGATTAGTGTGTTAGAGATCAAAAGAGAAGAATGAGCAAATCTACCTGGAATCGCCAACAAAATCATTTGAGACAACATCCTCATCTGTGTAACCCAAAATGCCTTTAAGCGGACCCTCTGATGCATACCTAGAGCAAGGAAAGCGCTAATTAGGCAAAGTAGCCCAAAAACACGATTGTCCAGTAAACAAGAGCCAGATGTGTAGAGCATATAGAAGGCATACTTTATCACTGCTTTCACATCATCATAAGAAGCACTTTTGTCTAGCCGGCAAGTCAAGTCCACAACAGAAACATTAGGTGTTGGGACACGGAACGCCATTCCAGTGAGCTTCCCATTCAATTCTGGCAGAACTTTTCCTACTGCCTATAATCAAAGCGGAACATTTTTTCTTCCATTACCACCATGAACTTCCCCTCTCCCCCGCCCCAATAATGAAAAAATAAAGAAAAGAGTAACAGGAAAGGTAAATAATATGTCCAGAGCTTATGTAATACCTTAGCAGCACCAGTTGAACTAGGGATGATGTTCTGTCCTGCACCACGGCCTCCTCGCCAATCCTTCATTGATGGCCCATCAACAGTTTTTTGGGTAGCTGACCATGACAGCAATTTAAATTCAACATAGGGAGAATGAAAACAAACAAAAGAGGAGATGGACATGGTTTATGCACGTGTTAAGCAAGAAGAACATACCTGTTGTTGCATGTACAGTAGTCATTAATCCCTCAACAATGCCAAACTCTTCATGAACCACCTGCAACGAGCAACAATATGGTAATGACCCTAAAAAATTGGACAACAAGCAAATCATGTGTGGTTGTTCAATTAAACCAGTTCTTAAGTCAAACCTTGGCAAGGGGAGCAAGGCAATTGGTAGTACAGCTAGCATTAGAAACAACATCCATGTTGGCCTTGTAAGTTTTCTCATTCACTCCTACCACAAACATAGGTGCATCAGCTGATGGAGCTGAGATTACAACCTTCTTTGCACCACCCTGCACAATCAAACAAAAGTATCAACATGAAGAACTGCATGAATAAGGAGGGCAAAAAAGAGCGTTTAAGGCCAGCAATAACAAGTTCCCAACCTTCTTATGTGCTGAGGCCTTCTCAACAGTTGTGAAGACACCAGAAGATTCAACAACATAATCTGCACCTAAATCACCCCATGGAATATCTGCGGGATCCCTGCATCAAGAGAAGTTTGCATGAGTGATTAGCAATAAACTAACTTGATTTATTTTACTGCTTCACTTGTAACTTAAACCATCATACCTTTTGCTACTGACTTTAATCTGCTTCCCATTGATTTCCAAAGTAGACTCATCCAGGACACTGATAGATCCACTGTAGATTCCATGAGTGGAATCATACTTGAGCATGTAAGCCTAAAACGAGCGAGCAGAAAATGTTACATCTTTAAGCCAGAAGGTTTTTCTTCTTCTGATATGATAAACTCCATTCCTCAAAACCCCTGTGCAGGAGCTTAACAATGGCCCTTCCCCACTTTGCTTCCTTGGTATAAATTACAGTCAGACACTCTTCTAGTCTTCTTTGATTCATTATTAGGCGTAGACTCTCTTCATTAATTCATTACTAGGCTATCCTTCCCTTGTCAGCTATACCCCAGAAGTTACTTGCAGAAGTTTATAAAGAACGACAGAGAATGGAGCTATTTTGCAGGGAAGAAAGTGTGGCTCCATCAGAAGATGAAAGCATCAAATGGATCACAAGAGGAGGAAGTGATTCACAGATACAAAAACAAAAAGAAAAATAAGGATCTGCAGATCATAAGCTACGATTGCCATTTTTTACCAGTAATTGTTTGGAAACATTGTAAAATGTTCGTTTAATGACGGTGCTTTTCAAATTTATCCTTATTTATATCAGGAAAGTCAATTCACTTGGCAACCTTTCCTATTAAGGTAGGTCTCAATACTTGAGTTTGACATAATAACATCAGCAGAAGTCCTAGAGATGCAATATTTCTTTCTACAGAGCTTATATACTGGGAACTTTCTCTTCTAATCTCATGCAGAATCAAACACCATATTTTCATGTGAGGGTTTTAGGAAACAGCCTCTCTACTTCTATGAGGTAGCGGTAAGGTCTGCGTACAATCGACCCTCCCCAGACCCCACTAGTGGAATTATACTAGGTATGTTGTTGTTGTTGTTGTTGTATATTCTTACCATGTACTTTGCATCAATAAATGGGTCATTAACTGCGACGACCTCAATATCATCCCTGAATGTTGCAATTCGTAATACCAATCTTCCAATACGTCCAAAACCTGCAAGGCTTGAATATCTTAGACATGCATTTACTGTGGTTTCTGTGACAACTGTGTGTGTTCACAAAATAAACTTGATAAACTTCTACAAGGGACATAAAATTAAGAGACATCAGAAACGAATAGCCACTAATATTTACAACTCTGGAACCTTGAAAAATACCACAACAAAACAAAACAAAGAAACATACCATTTATACCAACCCTTGTCTTCCCACCAGTCTGTGACCCTGAGTAAACGCCAGATAAATTCAAGCATCTCAACATGTCCTCTTGATCATCAAATCACAAGGTTTAAAGTTAGAAATGTAAGAAACCTTACTTGGAACTGTTGGAGGCACCTCAGTAGCAATTGCTCTGACGGGTTGAATACTGCAGACACCACCTTTTCTGCAGGTTGACTATTTTACATCAGCTAACAAATAATATTTGCATTCATTTATCTATTCTTAATAACTAAACTCCTAAGAGAATGGTTTCGACTCAACTGTAGGGACGTAGATTGCACTACAGAAAGAGCATCTCCGAAGATGGACGATTGTAACTTAACAGAGCTAGTACCGTAATGAAGACCTGGACATGATGCCTGAACAAATTCATAAAAAGTAGTCATAAAGCTTCCATTAATAGCTCAACTTGATAATAACCATAACCATAACCATAACCACAAGGAAAATAATTCATATGCCAAAAAAAAATACCAGTGAAATCACATGCAGCTTAAGCATAGATTCATAACAAAAGCGTAAAAATCCAGATCGACTCATAAAAGCTTATGACGAACGCAAGTTGACGAAAATGAAAGAGATCTAAATAACAACATATACATACACATACAGTGTTTTACCTGGGATCGACTTGAAGGTCGAACGAGGGAGGCGGTAGGTTTGAGAAGAGACGAGAAGGCCATTTGGTGCAGTGGAAAATGGGAGAGAGTTTGGTGAATCTCTCTTTCTCGATCTCTCTCTCGAGAATTGCAACGCGAAAAACCCTAAAGAGTGTAGGTTTGAAGAAATGAAAAAAAATATATTAAAGTAAAATGACAAGTAGCGTAGCGGAGTTTCTTAGAATAAGCTGGCTTTCTCTATTGAGTATATTGTGTACGCAGACGGGATGGGACGGAAGGGGAGTACATAATGGGCCGGGCCGGGCCGAATCAAGCATCTCAAACATGTCTTAGACAGTTGGGCCCGACTTCACGTCCATTCTATTGCTTTTTGCTTTTTTTGACTTGTCAATTGTTTTTTTTTTTTAAAAAAATTATGCGGATAAGTAAACATATACTAGTTAATTAGTGAACATAGCTATAATTTGAATTAATTATGACTTGCGAAAATATCTAGCTATAAGTACAATTTAAATTAAGTTTTGTATAATTCGCGCTCCAATTGTATAGTGAAATATACCAATATTACGTAAATTATACAACTATTGTTATAACTATAGTTACGAAATGTAATTACTCAAACTATAATTATGGAGTATAATTAGATTTTATATATTTATCATTTATCAAATTTGCTCCTTTTTTTCGTCGATGTCCAATACCCATATTGAAGTTCGACCACATCTAAATTTCTGCCGCGTAAGGCCTCATTTGGGAGGAAGCACTTCTTACCAGAGATTTTTCTATTTTCAGAGCTTGAACCCGAAATTTTTGATTAAGAAAAGAGCAACATTATTTGTTGTACTACATCTTTTGATGGTGTCAACTTTTTCTTTTGTTATGTTTTCATTCGAAATCCACGTGTTCAATTAATTTAAATTTGCACCTTTTTATTAAAGAAGGAATATACACTTTGAAGATGACTTGTCAACTTCAAATGCTCCTCCCTATCACTTTTTGAGGATAGAAACTCGTGTATCAGGTGCAAGTTGAATTCGACAAAGTCCAAATGTCCAATTTAGCACATATAGTGGACAAAATAAAAGATACTTGTAATTACTCTCTTGTTCGAATTTACTTGTTAATAAATTAAGAAAAGATATATATTTAATTATTATATCTTCAATTTGTTTGTATTAAATTAATATTTTTAAAAACTTTAATAAGTAAATATTTTGGAATCTTATCAATTAATAGAGATAAAATTATAAATTCACTACATCAACTATTCTTTTCTTAAGATAAATTTTTATGAATCTTATAGCGTAAGGAGCTAACCATCATCTCTGTTCTTTTCAAATTTATAAAAAAATTTTAAGTTTGATGAAATCAAAATACATCCCAAAATGTTCTAATACATCACGTCAATATATTACATCTTAGTTTTAAGATACATCTCTTAATGTCCTGACTCCCAATACATAGTGTTTCAATTTTGAATACATTACTCAACGTCATTACATATGTCCTTAGTATGGGAGAATATGATTTTTTGTAATTTTTTCAAATAATAAAAAAGTATATAATAAAATAAATCTTTTTTATAATAAAATAAATAATATATCTAGATATCTCAACGACGGTGGAAAAAGTGGTAAAGAAAAGCCAGATAGATTAGGTGACGAGCACGTCTAAGAAAGGCGGCGAATACAAGCAAGGTGGGCCTCAAAGGCCCTAAAAAGGCCCGTTAGGTGGTATAAAATAAAATATTGGGAGCATCCATCAACACTCGCCAAAAGGTGGAGGATGGTCAAAGAGCATCTTTCAAATTAGAATTGGCACCCCAAAAAGCATTTTTATTTTTTAATTACTATATTATCTCTGTGAGTAGTGATAGGATCTGCGTACGCTCCAAACCTCACTTTCACTGGATATGTTGTTGTTGTTATAAGCACCAGTACATTTACCACCAATAATCAAAGTCAAATATGGTTATTAAAAATTTCTTACATTTACTATTTACAAGCATCAAGCACCTCCAGTTCATCTACAATTCTTTGCTACTTGTATAAAAGTTCAGAAGTCAACAGATTAAAATGAACAATAAATTGAATGCACATCCCTTTTACTGCTGTCAACAAGGACCAATTGATCAATATTCAATAACAACAAATTGTACCTTAACAAGAATGTAGAAATTCTACGTTTTTTGGCTGCTGAGTGGTGTGGAGAAACAACTCAAATACTCCTTTTGTAGCCATTTCTGCAAAATAAGCTAACTCTTCAAAAGTGTCGGAGCGTGCGTGTCGGATTCGCTAAAAGCAGTGTATTTTCGGAGAATCCGATATGGATGTGGCATTGAATGTGAAGAGTCCGTGCAACTTAAAAAATAGGAACTGTCTGCTGCTATTCACAAATATAGGAGATTTCAAGCTTCTGCTATTCTCTCTCTTTTCTGCTTTTTGTTCTTCCCCTTTCTCTCGTTTTGCATTTTTTGTTTCTGAACTTTACGACTTTCGGCTTTCTCCTCAAAGCCATCATCCATCATTTTCATCGATGCAACACGCTTAGCCTTGTAAACCTTCAAACGCCACAAGGATATACGTCAAGCTATAAGAATTTCAACCAATCAAAGGAAGCTACGGCCTATGTTGCTCGGACTCTTCAAAAATGTCAACAGGTGCATGTCAGATTCTCCAAAAGTTGTGTATTTTAAAAGGATCTGACACGGGTGTGGCAATATTTTTGGAGAGTCCGAGCAGCTTAGCCTACAGCTAGTACCAAACACTAGATGTGACATAAGTCATTTTCCGGTATTTGACTTATTTGAAAGATAAATAATGATATGAGCAATGTTGTAACAGTTGGTTAAGGCAAAGATATGAAGCTAAGAGATGTGACAGTTGTGAAAGACAATGACTTTCACTTTAAATAAGGTTAGTCATTTTCCCACTTTGGAGCAAAATATTTTCCCTCAAGTATTAAATATCAGAAAATAACTAATGTTCTGAAAAAGTTCTCCGTCATACCAAACACATCCTTTCTAAGCTTGTGGGTACTCTTTGCATCAAGATATTCAATACAGGTATTCAAGAATACTTTATCCCGTACCGAATACACCCTTTAAGCCTGTTGGGTACTCGTTGCATCAAGGTACTCAAAACAAGTATTCAAAAAATATTTTCTGCTATACCAAACACACCCTTTAATCCTGTGGGATACTCATCGCACCGAAGTATACAATACAGGTAATTTAAGGTATTTAACACATGAAAACTGACAAATGATGACATATTCTAAACTTACTAAAATGACCAGACATTTCCACAAAGCGGAAAAGAAGGGATCTGTCTTACCTTTGAGATATCCTCAAGCACCTCATTCTCTTTACAATCGAATTTCTCCAATTGTTTCCCAAGCACCGCTTCTATTTCATGAATGAGATCCACATCATTCTGCAAGAAATAATCTTTAAACTAAGCAAACAAAAGAAAAGAAATTTTAAAGCTTTTAAGTCCTAGAATGATTAGTCCCAAGACAAAGAAAAACATTCATAAAAAAGCAAGCAAACACCATTATTGTCATGCCCCAACATCTTTTCCGTGATAAGGGTAAGTAAGCCTGACTAAAATAAAAGGAAGAGGCAATTTCTTTTTTCAGAGAAAAGCAGCACTAATACTGAATCACTCTATTAGCAGCACATCCGTTTCACTGAAGGTCTATCAATTCAATTTCTTCATGTCCAACTTAAACACACTTCTTTTCTTGTCCTTTTTTGGAATGATTACAACCCAAAATCTAACTGTCAGGTATTTTTTGGTAGATCTAATTGCGGATGATGAAATGGACACACGACATGACGTACCAGATGAGGCCAAGCTTGAAACTAAAAAGCTTCTATCAAAGTAAAGCCAAGTTGCATCTGAGAACTTGGAAAGAACTCATAATAAGCTACAAACAAAAAATCAGGAGGCAAATTTGAAAGTAAAGTAGCTCACTCATGAATTGACTTGAAAAGAAGATGAGCTTGATATGATGAAACAATTCTACGAAGCAATTGAGTCAAAACTGAAGGAAAAGGAGACCGCTGTCAACCATCTAAGCTAAATTGGAAAGATTCATCCTGACTATGCTGAGATGCTTTGAAAATGTGAAGAGAATAAACGGTCAGTATTGGTCTAGATGGTGCTAACGCAACCAATATCGATCAAGAACAATATATTCATTTCATCAAACAAGAAAGTGAGAGGCTGAGGAAATTACATAGACTTCACAGAGGAAAAAGTCATCAGAAGCTGATAGGAGAGCCAAAGCAAGAAAAGAGCTGAGAGACAATGATAAATGCTACTGCAAATGGATGATGACAACATGAAGCTCGCGGATCAACTAAAATGAAGGAACAGTGCAGTCATCGGAGGATGCTCATGGAAAGCTCAGGCAACAACTTCAAAAATGTGAAGACGAGAATAAAGGATGGTATTGGCTTAGATGGTGCTAATCCAGAGAGACTTCTCACCTGAGTAATAAAGCTGATAGCAAGTCCACCTCGTCCAGCTCTTGCGGTACGTCCAACACGATGAACATAATCCTGTGGATTCCTGCAGCAAATAATTGCTACATTATATCGTTAAAACTCTTTTGAATTAACTTGTAATGGAAACATCCAATCATATTCATACCTTGGAATGTCATAGTTTACCACCAGATCAACGGTTGGAATGTCTAAACCACGACTCGCAACATCAGTAGCGACCAATATTGGGACCTGCCCAGATTTGAATTTATGAAGGGCAGAAAGCCTCAGTGACTGCGACTTGTATGAATGCAATGCGGCAGCATCAATTTCGAGTTCTTCCAACAACAAACCCAAAAGCTGACAGCTCCTAGTCAAAATATTAAAACATCACTGTGAATGTACAGAAAAGCATTACATGGTGCTCCTTTTTCTAAAATATTGCTAAGCTAAGCATCAATGAGTACTGTCACCTCTACAGATTATGATATTTGTTCAAAACTAGTTTATATAGCTCAGTGTTGTACATACTTTCACTTATTGCAATTAATAGTATTAGAGAACCTTCCAGATTAGTGAATAGATTCTAGAAGTGTGATAAGATCTTTTTTGTTTCATCTATTGTTTTTGGTGAAATAGTTGAATAGCTTTAGTCTATGGTATGACTACAGAATAAAAAATTTAATTCGTAAATTGAATATATAGAGTTTCAGAAAGAATTCTACCTGCAGGTGGAAACAAAAATGATTGCAGAGCGAACACCTATATCTTTGATTTTGGATAAAATGTATTGCAGATAGACATCCTTCACGTTTTTGGGAATAAAAATGTACTGCTGCTTAAGTGATTCTACAGTCTTGAATCCCTCATATGCTTCATAGAAATATGCCTTGTTTGCGGACAGCTCAAGTAGCGTCTGTAGGTTGCTAGTCATTGTTGCAGAAAATAGAAGAGTTTGTCTATTCTTCGGCAAGCACTCAAAGATTGCCCTTAACTCCTCTTCAAAACCTACATCCAGAACTCTATCTGCTTCATCCAAGACGAGGAACTGAAAGGCAACATACAGATAAGAGTTCACAAATGGAAAGGATACATTCTATGCATTTTCAAACATTTGACTCAACGTATAATACAGGAGCCTAAGGGGAACATGGGACTGTAAGTAAATAAAAGAATTATTGTTGCTCTGCTGGTCTCCATGGAAAATGAAATGTGTCCAAAAACTTTATTCATTAGAAACTGTCTGTCCTGGAGCTTATGGAATAAGACACAGAGATCACAGGAGGGCTCAAAATGATCATTACACATATCGGAACTTAATCTTTTTACGATATCTGCCTTGGTGCTATTTGTCTGTTCATTCTACAAAAGTCATAGTTTTACCAACCGTTTGGATGATTCGCGGCATCAAATATGTTATCCTGTGAAGCTCTACCGGTACCTTTGTGCACCCACATATCAAAATAATTCTCGGACATCACTTATGGAAGAGAAAAGAAGCTCTTTTAGAATTATTTTTGACAAAAACCAGTACTGTGACAGTGCACTAGTTTATCTCCTTAAAAATGTACTCTTAGAACCTTGTTCATTAGTTCATATACAATATTTTCGTTCCTCTCAAGAAAAAAACAAAGGTTTCTTTAGCTACAATAATGGAATTCTAAGAAATCCTCCATTGACCTCACATTATGATATCCGGATGCAGAAAATAATTCCATCACAACTGAAAGAATTACCTTAGTTCTGGAGAAGACTAGTGGAATATCAGGATTCTGTTCAATGAGAACCTTAATCCTTCCGGGAGTTGCTATCACCACATGGGGTCTTTGCATCAAAGTTTGGGTCTGGTTTATCATATCCATTCCTCCCACAATCACAGCACACCGCAAATTCAAGCAGGATCCCAGTGCCCGAAACTGTTCAGCAAGCTGAAAAGCAAGCTCCCGTGTCGGAGTAACCACAAGACAGAACACCCCATAAGGATCTTCAGCTAGACGGTGAAGAATGGGCAATGCAAATGCTGCTGTTTTTCCACTACCGGTCTGAGCCAATCCCAACACATCCTGTCCGGCGAGTATTCTGGGGACACAGTGGCGTTGTACCGGGGTGGGTTTCTTCATTCCTAGTTCATTACAGGTCTGTACAGCCCACCCGGCGAGGCCTAAGTCGGAGAAGGTGATGTGAGTAGGTGTGGGACTAGAATTGGTCTCCTTTTCAAGCTGCTTTGGATTTTCGTCAATGGGGGACGGAGCAGGAAGGGGTTTTTTGGGGTTGGGTTTAGTTTTCCGGGAGAATAAGGGGAAGTTCTGATCCAGCTCTTCCATTGTTAAACAGAAGGAGCTCAATTTCTGATGAACTCTGAGAAGAGTGAAAGCTCCGAATATATCTTGTTTGGACGGTGGCGGAGACGGCGGCGGCAAACGGCGGCTTTCAGTTTTTTCAGTGCTTTATAAATGGGCCCTTAACCTGGATCCGGGAAAGCCCAAAATAAGCAACTTGGATCCATTAGGCAAGTATTTATCAAAATTAAACTCAACTTAATATATTTATTTCGATTGAATCATGATCCAAACTATTTATCCAAACTATCCCACTTTGACACTATGGGGACAGTGTTGAAGCCAAGATTGCGGGGTTTGAAATATGAAAAAGCAAACACAAACTAATCGAAGGAGATTCAGCATCTATTATATAAAGATAAAAAATAATTTTAACTATGTAAACATTCTATAGTTTTTCGTTGTAGAGGCTTCGGATAAACCCTCTGGCCAAAGAGTGGTAGTGCCACTGCATCGGGGTGTGTATATCTATATACTATGATAATATATAGTATCAAACAGTAATTAAGCAGTCTTTTCACTAAACATTATCTTTTCCTATTTGATACCATCAGAGTATACATACTTTAGTTGTATCACGAATTAAATGAATAATATTTTCAATAAACTGTTGGACTTCATCTTTGATGGTATCAATCATAATTGAGTAACTCTTTTATTGTTCCCCCTTGATGCATATACACTAATAGTATCAAAAAATAACTGGGTAATATTATTTGATAAAGCACTACTTTTTTCTCTTTAATACCATCAATATATATATATATATATATATATTGACGATATCAAATAATATTTTTTTCTTCTTGATATCATCAAAGTATATATATATTCTAATGGTATCAAACGCAGAAGTAGTTAAAATTTCGGGATGTTGAGAAAATAAAAATTGAGAATTACATTTAAATGAAGATGCCCAAAAATGCAAAGACACAAGGGTTAATCAGTTTCAATATCATTAAACGAAACGAATTATCTAGTATGAATAAAACACAATTCTTCCTACTACTCCTACTTGCTTTTTTTGGTCCAACTATTTTACATTGAACATCTAATCTACACAACAAAATCTAATTCTCATGATACACCAACAAAACTCATCAGGAACAAGCAAAAAAAGAAAATAAATCATTAATCCAAAGGTCTTCGCAGGCCACAGTATATGGCTTTTCGAACCAGAGGATGAGTATCTTCGGTTAGTACCTCCGCGTCCAACTTCTCAATATGCTGCCATATCTGTACAAAAACCCGGATAAGAAATTGTCACAGTTAGGTTGCATGAATTTACAGCATAAAAGTAAATCACAGTTTGAGTCGCAGTTATTGGATTTGTTTAAGTAGTTGCGAGGTTGAGTTCCTCCAATTTTTGAACTCGCTCACACATCACTTTAGCTGACAACATCTGTGTTGCTCAGATCCGACACACATACATCAACATTTTTTAAGAGTCTGAGCGACATAGGTAGATACAGGTCAGATATGGTAATTATCACATGACGAAGCAATTACCTCCGAAGCATATTGCCTGGTGAAGGCCTTGAGGTAACCCAGAGTTGTTAAACACCATTGCTGTTTTTCATCAAGATTATAGCCATTACTTCTTCCTCTGCTCCCATTAGGATGACTGTAACTCGCCAGCGTAAGAGAGACATAATTTAAAAATCATAAAGGACAAAAGGTAACATAAGATAAAATCTCGTCCTGATAACATCAGAATGAAGAGTATGATTAATGGATACACCACCTTTTCTTTGGTCTTTCATCGTCCTTGTCTAACTCCATTACTGAAGAATCTTCAAGGTCAATGGTCATATCATCTGCATCTGCATGACCAGAGGGCCGTAAAGTTCCATCTCTGCATGCATCATGAAGGGGTTCTGCTAAAGCAGTCGAGAAGCTTTTATACAGTGAGAGAAACAAAGCCTGCAACAATATTTTTGTCAGCATTTGAGTCCTCATTAAATCCAAGATATTCAGATATGATACAAGTCAATTTCTTTTTTAGCTATATCATGACCAACATAAAATACCTCAATTTCATCAACTGCTCGAGCAAGAAGAGCTTCCTTTGCTTCTAAAGATTCACGAACAGCTACCTCCTCCTCTTTTGCTTTTTCAGCATATGATTTCAGTCGTTTTATTCTTACAGGGTTTTCACCCATAACAGGTTCCCCATCTACGATACTCAGCTTAGACTCGGCAGATTCTAACTCTTTTCTGGCTCTAGATGCAGCTCCTTCTGCCAAGATAATACTTCTCTCAAGGGATGAAATCTCTTTCCTCAGATCAGAAATCCGATTATATGTCTTACTGACAGCACTCCTGAGGATCTACAGCCACAAAACACTAGATCATGGTTCATAACTCAAACTAGATCATAACACGCCGGAAGTAGTGCTGGAGAGGGAAAAGAAAAAGAAACAAGTAATGCAGAGGGAACCCAATAGCGTATAACAATAATCAGGCAAGACAACAAATTACAGGTTTCCATCAAAATACAGAATGGGAAAAAAAAAAAAGCAAAAACAACAAGGGGAAACGATAAAAACATTGAGCCCAAGGAGTTCCAACTTACAAATGAGGGTTAACTCATAAGATTCCCCCACCCCCTGTCTCCAAATCAAACTTGGAGAATTTCCTTTCACACACCCTAAATACACGGCCAAACCTTATACACACCATAACTTGAAAAATCCATAGCTAATACCCCACAATTCCCAAAACTTCTCGTGTCAAAGGGCCAAATTTTTAAACATCTGAAACGAATTCAACGGTTCAAATTTGATCAAACGGTCTAAACCTTTTTCATTTTCTTATTTTTTTGATCAAGTGGTCTACGCCTACACCATCACCTCCAACATCCTCCCCCCAAGCACCTCCACAGCTCCACCTACTCTGTACCAGCTCCACATCCTTTTCCATGCATTCCTCCCGACCCTCTACCACCATCAAAGCCTTGACCACAACCTCCAAATCAAGAAAAGACAAAAAACCCCAATGTTGTTGTTATGAACATCTATTCACTCCTTCAGACCAGAAACCAAATAAACAAAGAACCACAGAAATGAATCCAACTGTGAAGATAACATCAAGATAAGTCAACAAAAGTCTTTTGACCAAATAATTTTTCTAATTGCACTAGGGTGGCATGACCAGATGTAAGAGCAAATCTTCAACATACAAGAACAAAAAGAAAGCTTATATCTGTCTGTAAACCTGGGATGTTCAGACCAGAAGAGGAAGACTCTAACTATTGTAGAGCAAGAAGTGGTGGTATATTTTGAACATGGTGATTTCATTGTGGGTGGAGGCTGTGACAGGGAGAATCAGATGGAGGAGCAGGGTGGTAGTGGTAGAAAGGGGAAGATGGTAATTTTGCAAGAAAACTAATTTCGGGTTAATTGTAACTAATAAATCTACGAGCAAGGGAGTGCCTTTTAGCTTTTTTCAAACGTAATGACAAGTGTCATGCTGGCATTGGCGTGTCATGCACTACCAAGCTTAAAAGTATCCACGGTAAAACCATCGGGTACTAGCTACAAACACGCGTGTATAATATCGTTCATGCATTAATGGTGTGTAAAGGAAAATCTGTGCAAGTTGGAGGGGTCTGTATTACTTAGACACGAAAGCTTATAAAGCACATCAATGCAAAAACTAAGTGGGTATGATTTAGCAAGAGAACATGCGCTTAACTCCTCAAGAAGAGAATGAAAATAAATATGCCCGTAAGTAAATGATTTCACACTAGTTAAATCAGGTGATTTACCTCCCACGGACTGTCAGAAACATGAAATCGATCAAGATTCTGTGAAGAGAAAACCCATCTCACTATGGCCAAATTAGATATAAGCCGATAACTCATCATCCGGTCAATGGCAATAGCTGTCATTTGAGCACTGTTTTGCCAGTAAGAACTTACTTCAGTAATCAGCTTAACTTGCTGATCATCATCAGTACACATCTTCGCAATGACTTGGCCATATCTCTCCAAGACAGTAATCAAATGAGTAAAGCTTTTGGATCCAATGTCAAGAAGTGTTTGAACAACAACTCTGAGGGTAATATCAAAACCATGGGCTGGAAAAACATTTTCTTCTACCCATGAAATTATTTCCCGGGTAGTTTTCCTACCTTTCACCATGTCCTTAAGTTCTAAAGAAAGTGCACGTTCAGTTGGATCAGCACCATCTTCCGTACTATATTTAAATTGTGGTCCACCCTTTGGTGGAAGTAATTCCTCCAAAGCAGGAGCATTTTCAACGCTCTATAGAAAAAAGATAAAATAAATTGCATTACAAGAAGTGTAAGAAAATAGATTATGAATTCTTCCCAAGAAAAATGAGACAACATCACTAACTTCTTTCTAGTGTTTACTCAATCTAAAAAGTTATCCGATGATATATAAAGGTAAAATAGAAGATTATATCAAAATTTTTCTAGAGAACATGTTCATGTAGTACTTCAAAAAGCAGCCCGAATAAAAGCAAAAACCTTCTTATTTGACTTACAGTAATCTACTTCTAACTTGATACTCATACAAGTAACAGTTGTGTTACATTATTCATTATTACTTCATGCAATTCAGTCTTTGCATTTGTTTGAGCAACCCATTTATCTTCACTGAATCTTGTTCACTTTTGTCTAAATAGCCCAAAAGAAATGTAGTAAAATCAGCCAAACGTCTCCCTAAACTCACACAAAATTGCTTTTAGCTATAAACCTGATAAATTTACAGGTTAAACAAAAATGAAAACCAAAGATTGCATATTGACATCCACAAAAAAGGGAATCATACCCAGCAAAATAACTCATTTGTCTTGCAGCATTTCAAATTCATTTTACGCTTTATCGCTTTGAAGAGCAAAGCACACAAAAATAATGGAAAATTATAAGTTTAAAGCATTATGTGAAAGAAATAATATATGTTGAAATAATATTATAAACCCATTAAGGAAACCTTTTGAAGCTTTATTGCATGTCCTCTATCTCACTGATGCAAGTATTCAAAGTACTGCTCAAATCCTCTTATTTTACAGAGAAAACTTCCAGCTTCAGCCAACAATGTAAAGAATAAAAAATGACAAGTTTTTTTAAGTTAACTCCAAAAGAATTGCAGAGAAAAATAAAACATGTGTGCTAGCTGTGAGAAGTTAGTGAAATTCTTTTGTGAAAGAAAATTAATATAATTGCAATGAAAATTACTTAAGTGCCAAACGGTTATCTTGTTATAAGTGGTCAAATATAAGTACCAGCACCCCGTTAGTGTGGTATAACTCATTTGAGCAACTTAAATGACAAAATTCACTCCAAAACAATCTGCAATAAGCTGGTATTTCCACTATGTAACCAGATACCTGCTTGATTTTGTCCCAATATGAAAGGCGGACTTCCCTTTCCAAAACCTCTTGAACAAACACACGTTGTGGGGCCCATTTTGGGAGATCTAACACATGTGCCCATTCTTCCCATGGCCAGATAAATTGAAAGTTTGACCTGCAACATAATTTCAAACAGAGTGATCTTACTGTTTGTACATAAAAATGGCTCAATTGTTAAAGAGTGTGACAACCACATCTAAATGCTTAAGTTGTTAGAGATCACACTTTTTTATATTTAATGATGTCCCAGCAAGCCCCCTCACTTGCGCACTTGATTCTTTTTCATGAATCAAGCACATTGAAATTCTCTTTCTTTTTCCCAAATGGTTGGAGCCTGGTAATGAGACTCTAACCCAGAAACCCTACCTACTCCGATACCACATTAAAAGATAGATCTAGGGACTAGTTAAATCCCCAAGTCAAGCTCCAGAGGTGAAGAATGCTCAGGGTTATATAAAAAGATCAATTTTCTAATTCATAACCAATGTGAGATTTCAACACCCACTGGCACACCTAACACTAGACATCTGAAGCATCGACAATATAATATGGGGAAAAACATCGAGCAAACCATGAATTAGAATAGGTCTACCACGTTGAGTGTGTGACCATCTCTAAGATGATCACACATTTCAACATAACGGTCAATTCAAAATTAACACCAACAGGGAGTTCATGACAGACAACCCAGTACCGCAAATAAGCTAAAAACATCAATAAATAACAATAGTATGCCACTTGAGCAACATCAAGTAAACTCTTCATAAAAGCAATGAGCCATTACTGGCCTAACTGCTAACAACAAGAGAGTGCTGAGAATAATGGAACATCGCTCATAACTGTAGCATTTCAACTTACAAATGATGTGAGAACCAAAGGATAAGACGTGTCCGGCATTCCATGTCTAGATCTGCTATTTTATCAAAAAGAGCACGGACAGCTCCAGCTATTACTGCTGGAAAGGCCCCTGGCAGAGCCTAAAATAAGAAACATACAATCGAGAAGACTAGTTAGTGGAAATATCTTCAAATGGAAATTTTGAGTTCCACATCATTTGATAGGAATTTTATCAAACATATATGTAATTAGCATACAACTCTAAGAAGGTAATGGATTACCTTGCATAAATCAATGATAACCAACGTGTAATATATCGGTCTGAATGGCGGTTGGGGCAACAAGAGAAGCTGAAAGATTAACAAGATATCAGGAGAGATGAAGAAGAAGCTCCCGTAAAGTTATCATGCATCAAAATGAAATAAGGAACAAAAGGTAAAGTGAGAACACACACTATCAATAATAAGGTTCCACTTCTTCTATGCCTGTTATGGTTATGTAAAACTTAGCCCTTAAGAGAATAAAATAAATACATGTCTTCAACTTAAATGAAGGTTTAACTCTGCCAATTCAGGTAGATGACCATCAGAAACGGTGTCTACATGAGGCACCTATAGATATGATTTTTCAGAGTTATGGTCTGTAAGTATAAAACCAATAGCCTCTAGCAAGTATACCTGCAGCAATTAACTTTTACCAGTTCAAATAAAAAAGTTTTTGTGCAGCAATTTACATATATTACTTGCTGAAAGCAATGGATAAGAAAGTCATGGCTATAAAATGAACAAGCATTCAATAATCCAAATGTGTAGCAAATAAAAAGTTCAAGTAGATATCCCAGACCTTAGTGACTAAAATATTCACTATAACTTCCAGAAAGCACGAGGATATCTTGCTTTGATCTGACATGAAAAGTACATATATGACTTGAAATTCAAAATGTTCAGTCCGAAAAAATTATTTATCTGGGTTTGTCACTAGGGAGAAAATTCAGGAGTTACCGATATATATACAATGTATAAGAGCTTGTTTCGATGGGCTTATAACTTATGATTTATAAGAATAAGGCATAAGTTAGGAATCCTAACCTATGGCTTTTGGCATAAAAACGAGTGCTTAAAAAACACTTCTTATCATATCCACACACTACAAAAAGTGCTAGCTTTTTGGCTTGAAAACACCTAAGATCAAGCCTATCCAAACATGCTATAAAAGAGAGGGAAGAGGTGGGGGTGGAGTCTCTAGGAGCTATGGCAACAAGTAACTAAGAAAGAAAGGAAAATAGCATTGCTAAAGTTGAATATTCTCTAATACCCCCAGCTCCAACAAGTCTTTGTTCTATATTGGCTGATGCCATATAAAATTGATTGGAAAAGACACAATATCATGGGACAAAAATTCCATTGTAATAGCAACTACAACAGTTCTTACCTGAGAGAATATTGTCTCAGCCATAAGAAATTCATATCTAAATGGTACAGGAAGCCCAACCATGTACGCAGCACATTCCTTTCGACTAGCTTGCATCAACCGAAACGAAAAGAGAAATAAGAAAAATCATCAAGTTCAGCATATACTACAAAAGCACATGGCAAATAGGCACGGCAAATAGATACACAGTGCACCTCTAACCCTAAACCCTGCACCCAAACACAATGAACTGAAACAGAAACCCTACTTAAATCAATGGAACCAAAATTGGGAGAGTCAACAAACCATCCATTCAAGAAGAAAAGCACATCCAACAAATACTCTTCCACAACAAAGCGATCAATGGGTTGAAGATCCTGCCATTCATAACAAAAAATGTAAGGCAAGATCAGAAAGTAAAAATAACAAGTGAAAGTAGAACATCTGCAAAAATTTAAGTTCAACCCTTGAACAATGTATCTCGACATAAGCCAAGCTGTTCATAGAAACCAACTAGTGTTAGACTGAACTCCAACATGCAAGCTCTATAGTAGTCATTTAGGCCAAGTAAATCCTTTCAATTACACAAGATACACTGACATATTGCGACAATTCATAGAAGATTTTCTGTGAGGAGGATGAAAGAGGGAGGGGAGATTCTAGGGAGAACTCGCAGCACAAACAACTAGATTATGCAAGGATCAGACACCACGTTTTCCTATGCTAGGATTAATTAAATAATCAAAACATAAACTAATCAATTACCTCAGATTTATTTGAAGGAAATATATTTAGCCTCCTTATCCTTTGAGGATATTTTAACTCAGCTTCGTGCTTTTGTCTACCAAAGGCAATTCCAGATAAAGCTCCAGGAGGACCTGGTTGCTCAGGGCAGCTTACTGGAGACAAATCATGAGACTTACCAGCAACCAGCTGTGCCTCAAAAGATAAGTGCAATCTGGGAACTAGATTTTTCCAAACAAAAAAGAAAATGAACTTCAAGACAAGATAAAATACCACACTTTCAACATTAAAATTCAAAATGAGGAACAGAAAAATGTACTGCAAAGACGTACATTAAGAGCAAGTATATACGCTCAAACGGTCCAGGTATGCAGAAGCCAAAGTTCACACTTGACTAGAAGAAATCAAATTGCACAAACAAGGTAAAACAATAGGCTAGTATCGGTTTCAAGTCCATCTCTCCAACTTAAAAGAGTAAACTTGAATCTCCATACAAGAACCAAATTGCAATCAAAAACCTATTTGGTACAAAAAATTGTTCACTCATGGTCACATGCATTTTAAGAGAAACAGTTCCCTTTCAGCTTCTTGGCATAAACAAAAGGTGAGAAGAGGAAAGGCAGATAAAAATAGAACAAGTAACGGGCTAATGTCAAGCAGACAATATATAGTGCTATAACAAACTATGTTTATCAAGTCCAAACTCTTGAATGCAAAAAGAGATAGAAGGAAGTGAAGTCCTCTAACCCAAAAAGAGAAAGATATAAAAGGATCAAATTACCAAATCACTAGACCTTCCTCTTCAAGTGCGCTTAACACTCACTAATGCTATTGAGCAGTTATTCCATCAAATCTTTATTCAGCATAATTCATGTTTCATATCACATCAATAACAACTTTATCAGAGAAACACTTGAGGCTGCACACCATTCATATTAGACTCATTTTAGAAATGAAAAGATATATAACAGAGGTATACGCAACTTTTATCCACAGTTAGTTGGAAAAGCGGTAACCACCAATTTCAAATTCATCTAGTACATACAAGAACTTCTACTAAATTAATAAACACAACTCTAAACCACATACAAGCAAATATAAGAAATTTCTTTAATAACACAGAGTTTGAAAATCGAGGTATAAGCAATTTTTATCCACCAGTAATTGAACACCACCAACATAAAATTATTAGCATAATATAATAACTTTCATTAACCTGATAAAACAGTAATCGACAAAACATGACCTACCAAACAATAAAGGGTACATATTGTCAAATTTTATAGTAAGAAATATTAAAGATTGGATAATTACCCCTACACAGGTTAAATTTACAATTTTCCTTCTCTGACAGGAGTAGGGTACATGTGAACCAAGACTATCCAGCAAGCTACTTGGGCACAGCTTGGCCCAGCTACCCACCCCAAGCTCAAGAAGGCCCAAATATGAGTATGACTGGAGCTAAACCTCTGCTGTAAAGAAATTCACCCTATAGCTAAATCTTTAAAGGTAGCACATGGCTTGAGGGCTGTCCAAGATAATAAGGAGACAAAAACATATTCCCTCGCCAATGTGAGGCATTTTAACACCCATGATATGCTCAAAAGGCTCTCAGTGGCCTCGTCTACTCTCTTTTTAATATATTGTTCCAATATTACCTGATCTTCACATCGAGCTCAAAAAAAAAGGTAAAAGAAGTACATATTCAGCACATGTTGGGGTTTATTTACCTCGAAAAATAAAAATGAAAATAATAAATACATTGAAGGAGGTGTGTAGCAACGTTAAAATTATCTATCTGTGACCTGCAAGTCATGGTTTCGAGCCATAGAATAGTCATTGATGCTTCTATTAGGATAAGTTGCCTACATCATAATCCCTTGATATGCTGCCCTTCTCAACTTTTAGGGGTCGTTTATTTTTGGACATAAGTTATTCTTGGATTAGTTATGCCAAGACTAATTTTTATTGTTGGGATAATGTTGTTGTTTGGTTTGCCATATACAAAATTATATTCATTGCGTAATTTCTAAGAATAAGTTGTTTGTTTACAAAAATACCCTCCCCCTTAGTTTTTTTTTCCTTTGCAAGTTTTAGTTATTCATTCTTAAAAACAGAATTTTCATCTAATTTAACTTAAACGTTTGTGTATTGTGCCATGCGTTTTAAAAAAATTAAACTTTTATCTTATTTAACTTAAAAATAGAACTTCCATTTTATTTAGCTTTAAATAAAATTTTCATCTTATTTAACTTGAAAAAGTTTTATTTAAAGATAAGGTTTGTGTAAGAAAAAATAGCAATGGATGATCCAAAGCCATTAATTCTCCCATCCTTTCTTGGGCGAGTGTTTTGCCTTCGTTGGAGCAGACAAAAGACAGCCTTTCTTTATTAATAGAGGAACAATTTGTAAGGTCGATAGTGGAAAGGAAAACAAATTTAAGATAAATAAGAAGTAAGAATACCACTATCAAGTTTCCACCCTCTATTGGAAAGATCTTGAACTCGAGACCACAAGTCCTCCAAGAAATCCTGTAGATCAAATACTTCAAATCTTAATAGCACAAACATTGTAGCATAGACATATAAATAAATGATGAGGGAGGGGGCAACAAACTATTGTGATTAAAGAGCATCTTCACTAAGCTTAAGCTTATCTAGAAAATCTCTCATGTTTAGCAATTTTTCTCACTCAAGTCAATCAAATGATAATATGAGAAAAACCATCAAGAACCACAAAGGAAACTATCCATTATGTGCTAAAAAGTAGACATGCCAAACCCAATGCTACACATTGATTCAAGTTGTACTGAAACTGGCCACTGACAACAATCAGACACCACATCATACACATCCAGTCACATTCTTTTTCAGTAATTTCTTTTTCAGATATGGGTGTCAATCCAGTGTATACCACTAGGGCGTGGTTCCAAAGTTTCTACCTTCTTTCCCTTGATTCCTTTTTTTTTTTTGCTTCGGAAGAAGCCAAAGGATGATTTATTTTCAAAATGATAAAAAGGATCCTATTCATGAGGAGTGAAACTTGTTACAAAACCACTTCTGACCACCGACGAGTCACATTCGCAAAGTTTCCAACTTATTCCTAAGTTCTCTTCTTTAGAAAGACGGGAGAAGGTGATTTATTTTCAAGAGGATAACAGGGTTCTGTTCATAAGGAGTGAAGCTTTTATGAAAACATGCACAGTTCCTGCCTTTGACAAATCCCATTTAGAAAAGATTTACAACAAGGCATCATCACTTTGTCCAATAAAGTAGCTTTTGGACCAATCAATTAAGAGAAGGTTCATTCAGTTTGGCCAATTCATAGAGGAAGAGAGTTGATTGCGGTAGGGATATGTTGAAAGGGTTCATCATTGCTTTAAGTAAAATAAAATTAAAGCAGAAACTACAAAAGAAGACAAACAAATTTTTTACAAAGAAGAATTCCTTGAGTTGATGCTGATAATTGTATTTGTTCGAGAGGCAAGTGTAGAGATAAGAAATTCATGTCACCCACTAATGTTGAACTTTTGTCTCTATGGTACTATAAAATGCCATGATTGATAACATAGGCTATATGATGTTGAAGGTCTTTAAAGGGAAAAAAATAGCAGACAGTGCAGAGACACAAGCTAGTACAATATAAAGGGAATTTCACATATATTGCATATATATACCTTCTCATTGACAGCATTATTGGTTTCTTCAATATCCTCAAAGACAGAAACCCCAGCATCAGACACACGCCTCCGAATACTTAAATAGGCTTCTACTCCAACCATAACCCTTTCGATCTCCTCAGCAACTTGCTGAAAATTGACATGAGAGGTAGGTAACTCAGCTTTAGCTGGGAAGGAGGAAGTAAATGCAAAGAAAGCAAACATATGGTTTTGGTAAAGGAAAAGAAGAAATCGGCGCACTACAAAACTCAAAGAGACCCACAAATATAACCCAAAAATATCGGCGCATTACAAAACTAAAAGAGACCCACAAATATAACCCAAAAATATATAAATTCCCTGTGAAAGCACAACCAAAATGGTCGACAATCTTCAAGACACTTTTGAGTTACTTCTCAGGCTTAAGTCTTTGTAACTAAAAAGTAATTTCACGGTAAGAACCAACCAAAATACAATGAAACAATACAAAACCTCCCGGTTTTGTTCTAGTGGTAAGAACACAGACGTGATGTGTAAATTAGGCAAGTGTCACAGTTCAAACCCTGTAACAGATAAAAATGGAGACGCATGTAAGGGCAAGGCTCATTATCCACCGAGTTTTGAATCATGCGCCACTAACCTCGGGGATATCTCAACTACCATCAAAATAACAACAACATTACCCCAATGCCTCAAAGGCTCCCGCCCATTGCGGGGTAAGGGGGGGTCGAATGTACGCAGTCTGACCCCTATGTTTAAAAACATAGCGCGACTGTTTCCGGTTGACCCATGATGAGCGTCGAAAGTTGCATTAACTAACTGCTACTTCACAATTGAAAGAAGCGCAGCCAATTAACGAGTCATTTTGCTTTATTCCATCATACCCCAAAACCAAAAAATAGTGAATCTTTGGCTCCATCAGCTACCATCAAAATAATAACAAATAATAACAACAGCAGTAAATATAACAACAACAACAATAATAACACAAAATAAGCTGAGGCACAAGCCTCAAAGCCTTCATGATCATGACTTCAGGCATCTACAGGTGTGCAATATATACTCATAAACAACAATATAAGCCCAACTCAATGTGTGGTGAAAGTTTACCATTTAAAAAAAATGTACTGTGATGAACTTACAAGTGTAAGCAACAGAAAAGAAACACATTTTTTAACTTTGAGATCTTTTACCATGTGCAATTCAGCTTCGTTACAATTTTGGCTCCAGGAAACCAACGGAAAGGCCTTGCTATGAAGAATCTCTAAGACTCATTTTTTTTCCGTTCCAATTCGTGAAAGAAAAAATAAAAGGAAGACAAAATAACCAGAAAAAGTAGAAGCAGGAAAAGAAACTTGTCAGCCACTTGCAGGCAAGAATTGCAAAGGTTTAGCATTTTGATCAAATGCATAGTGTTACCTCAACAAGTTCAGCTCCACCCCAAGGAAGGCATGATAGAATACAAGTAATATAAAAGTCAGCACGTGATTGCCAAGAGGGAATTCCTTTTTCTTCATCCACAGTAGTCGCTGCTGATGATAATAAACTTTCGAAAACAACCACTAATGCACTTGGTTGGATAACTTTGCTGCACATCTAACACCACAAGCCATATATTAACCTCACTAACAACTGAAAGTACAAAGAACAAAAAAAAGGACAGTTTCAACTACCAATTAACTTCTACATCAGATCATACTCAAAATTGCCTGTGAGGACACGAGCAAATGTGATGCAAGGTTTCAGGTTAAGCAGAAACTGAGTAAAGAAGCGAACGAACTCAATTTGACGATAATATTGTGGGCGAGTCCCAAAAAAGTCACTTTGATGTTCAAATGTCGCACTAAATACTAAGGGATAGAGTAAAATCACATCAAAGTTGCAGAGAGATGGGCAGATGCAAATTATGGTTATTGAATGAACTTGGTCTTGAGGAATGTTCTGACTGCTGGGATGATTTCACCCAAAAAGATCGAAATCATGGATGATAACTTCGATAGATGTACTTTATGCATACTTTCATTCTTTTCCAAATATCTCCAGACCATAACCAAAAGGTTACCAAATGCTTTACTCTCAGACCACATTGTTTTCAAACTCAAATAAAGATCAGAACAGACAAACTTCAAAGGACTCTTAGACGGAGTATAACATCAAAGCAGCAGAAGTAGCAGATTCCTAAAACATACCAAAACAGTCAAAAACCTCATTAATATACGGATCCTGTTGCACTGTCCAGTCTCCAACGCATCCTGAAACGATAGGAAAACAGCAATTGTCAAAATGACACCTCATGCAAAGTAATACAAGCCCATATTACAAATTTGACTGCAAAATTAACATTGGTGGAACTTCCTTTAACTACACTCACACCACTTCTTCAACAAAGCGATGGACATACCAAAAGCATATGCTCTAAGCATCAAAACTAGGGGTTTAACCCAGTAGCTTTTACCCATACACTGTGTATATAGTAAAACATCCACTAAGAATTAATAAAATATTTGATTCTGAACCCAGTTATCATTGTACATTAATTTGAGATTACTAAAGGAACCCATAAATTTCATATTCAGGATCTTCTTTTGTGTATCATATTCTAAATATTTAAGCACCAGTTTGCTGCATTATTAGTGAAAAAGCAAGAAGAAAATTAAAAAAGTGAATCCAGATAAATCTGGCAAGTTGATGTTATACTGTAAAATAGAATAATAGAGCAGATAACCCCAGGGTAACAAGAATTAGCTGTATGCAATAAAAGATATGGAGTTTAAAGATACAAAATCAACACAAATGCCTCTTCCATTTATCACAAAATAATCTTTTCCCAGAAGGGCAAGACCAGTATTCCCAATGTTCAAGAATAACTAAATATTGTGCTGACCTGTAAATTAATTTGAGTGCTCTCCACTAATTTCCTGACAAATTCCTCGTTTTCCAAATTCAGAAGGCCTATCTGCAGATGGACAGATGTGATACATGCAGAGGCGGAATAACAGAACAATTATTAATCAGTAAAATGAATTGATTGATCAATTAATCAAATATACCCACCCGAAAATATTTTATGTCAATTCGGAAACAGCCTATCTACTTGCAAGGGTAAGATCTGTGCACATTCTACCTTTTCCAGACCCTACTTGTGGGATTTCATAGAGTGTGTTGATGTTGTTGTTTGAATCTTATATAGCCTTTTAAACTCTAGTTGAATACCATCTATTTCCCACGCCAATAATCTTGACTTGTAAGATATCTAAGGTGAATCATAAATCCAGAAGTTCTCTAAATTTAAAAAGCCCTACACTAAATAAAAATATAGAATCATGCCCAACACAATCCCTGATGTGAGAGTAGCCAAATAAATAAACAAACCTATACAGATTCTTTGTGATAAGAAATATAGTTTGCTGGGAATTAGGGCTAAGGAAACACGGTAGCCCTGATGGTGGGGGTCCGATCTCCCACCTTGTAATGCCCTAACTCATGTCCCCTCCCCTGTGCCCTATGTATAATTTCAACAGATTAAAGGTGAAAAAAGGCAACTAACACCAACATTGAGTCTGGTACTAGATCATATTTTCCCTTTAAGGAGGAGCCGGCAGAATGGAGACCTAGATTGATGAATTAGAATTTAATCAAATAAGGGAAGAAAAAAGGGGTGACTAGAAAGAGGGATGGGGAAGAGGAGGTGAAGGAGCTGGTCAACAGTTGTGTGGGAGATAAAACTCTGGGACCTGATTGTTTCACTCGGGCATTCTTTCAGCAGTTTTGGGATATTGTGAAGGACGAGGTGTTGAAGAACATCGAGACCTTCCAGGTGATGGTGGCACTTCTAGGAAAGTGTATACATGGCAAGAAACTCCATACATGTTAGAAAAAGTGAGTCTATGACAAGGCACTTCTAGGAAAGTGTTTATGGAGATCGAGGAAGAGGTAGAAGCTTTTTAGGTAAGGGTGATTGCGGAGAAGTACGGTCTTTGGAGGGGTGTTGGAGGACTAAAAATGTCCCACTCCCCAACGGTTGTGGGCTATGAGGGAATATTTAAAAAGGACAGAAAGAATTCAATGAGAATACATCTTTTCGGGTGGGTGATGCTCGTGAGGGCAGTAGGATGAGTTTTTGAGGTCATCAGTGGTGTACTTGAGATTCACTTCCCTTAACATGTATAGAATTTCTTGCCAAAAAAAGATATTAATTATCCAATTATGTCTAGAATTTCTTGCCAAAACAATATTCTTGTATAGGGGCTAGTTAATGCCCTTTTGTTTATAACATTCTTACTTCATAAAAGAAGTCATATTTCCATAAGAACCTTGATTCTTGCTGGAATAACGCTTTAACAACTGTAGCAGCTGCACATTTTCTTAAGCTTCCATTGAGAAATGCTGAACTAGCGTTCCTTTAAAGAACTTAGATTTATTGACTATCAATTATCTATATATAGCATCACTGCGTATAAATTCATAAGTATGTGAAGAAGACAGATAAGAGGATGAAAGTAAGGATCAAGAAGGAAAAACATGCACTACACAGAACTCAAACAGGAAAAGCCGATGTAGGATAACTTACCAGTGTTCCATATAAAGGTATCTTGTGAGGCAATTGCTCAGCACACTGGAGAAGGAACTGCCAAGGTATACGGAAATAAAGTACATAATTCAGCACACAATTCCATAGTACAACACTAAGACTCCTTTTAGCATAAATTGTATAACTCTTGATTAGTAATGCAATAGCGCAAAGCTTTTACTTTAAGGGAATTTTAAGAGAATGATGGATTGGGGGTAAGACCCTTCAATAAAGAGAGTGAGGGGACACACTTGAGAGAGCCAAAACACTGAAATCTCCCACTACATTAGATGTATACAACCCAATGAAAAGATAGTGTCAAAAGCACTGCACTATAAAGACAGGTAAATATGCAAAGAAAATTTACCAGAACTAGTTTTATTGTTTGATAGGTAAAAAGCATCCATTTGAAATTTATCAAAACTAGTAGATTTGCCAAGTGGGGGACGAGTTGACAGTTTTATAATTTTAATTTATTACACAGTGTTATAAAAAGCAAAAAGTGCAAAAAAGTTTTGAGGTCCATTCCGGCTTTAAGCGCAAATAAAGCGTTGGCTTCCATAAAAAAGACGCAAAGGGAGAAAAAGCACAAATATACATATGGCTAGTCTAAGACGAATAATTTATAAGCATAAACGACAAATATATGTATAAAGAAATTGATAACTAATTGTTTTTTTTCTTTGATTTGCACCGGGTGTCCGAGTCTCTTAGAGCCCCGACTAATTCCACGGATGCATAAGCCCTCGGCAAGGAGTTTCCTGCAAGTGGACCACGGTTAATTCTGATTTTACCCAGTCCGATGGCCTTCAGAAATTGTTTGCACCCAGTGGATTTCGATCTTGAGACCTTGAAAGGGAGCAAACCCCAATAGTTTAGTGTCCTCTCTTCAGAACTAGTCCATTTGGCAAGTAGAAATATGTCTTCAAACCTTGATGACGATACTGAACCTCGCTTCAGAGCTTAAGCGCGCCTTTGATAACACTAATTACACATAAGAAACTAATCCAAAGGTTTGTTCTTATGTTAACTCAGAAGACGCTTAAATTCATCGGAAACAACCTTTCCACCTCTATGAGATAGAAATAAAATCCGCATACACTCTATCCTTCTCAAACCTTGTGGTTGTTGTTGCAGAAGATAATAAAATTGAAACCAGACTTTCAGAAATGTAATTGCTCTAAATATATTGAAGCAATGACTTTGGACCTCATCTGTGATTCCAGAAGCACGAATCCAACTTCCACGTTTTTGCATAAATATCTAACTACTATATGACCCAATGATAACACCAACTGGATAATAGCCTTGCGGCTGAGCAAGACCATTTCACATATAACAAGCCTATGGAGAAGGAACTTAAAGTTCATGCAGACGTTTCTTTTGAGGCACACGTACCCTTTTTTTTCTTTCCTAATGTCACATCATGTCTGTCATTACATGAAGAAGCAACCCTTTTCATTTCCCCTCCTACTCTACCAACATGTCCTCTAAACTATAGGGTTTATTACCACAATATTTACCCCATGCCAGTAGATTCACATGTTCAATTTAATACATTGAGTTAAATTACAAACGGGAAAAAGAGATGAATCGGAAACTAGGACAGTGCCTCATACACAACAACAACAACAACAATAAAAATCAATAAAATGCAGTCATCTCCACGGCTCTGGTTGAGTAGTAAGGACACAGAACATGAAGTATGGTTTAGGTGCATCTCTCTAACTGAAGCTTGGTTTATTAAGTAGGAGCAGGATAGAGCAGTGTGTTCATACATTCTAACCTGTTAGCACTAACTGACTCAATTATCAAAAAATAAAAAAACCGCGAGCATTAAGAAACAGGATTAGGTTCTTACCGGGAGAACATCGTCTCCAGAATGCTCTATTTCTCGTCGAATCACACTATAACATGCGTCCTGCAATACCAAACAAAGGGTGAACATTTTCAAACCGCTTGAATTGAAAACAACAACAACGGAAGAAGAAGAGTAGAGTACAGACTATTTGATCTTTGAAATCTGCATTTCCGGCGTACTCAGGGCACTTCTCGCCCAGTCGCAAAAGCAAGTTCCTCCAGTGACTCATCCCTTTTCTTCTCTTACAAACAAATTACAGCAACGAATTGATGCAATGAAGAAGAAGACGAAGGGCGGGCAGGGTTTTTGTACTCACCACTGGGCATTTACTCATATACTACCTCTCATTACAAAATGACCCGACCGACCCGACCGAATCAAAGTGGAGAAATGTTTTAGGGCATGTTTGGTTCACTAACAAAATTATGAGAAAATGAATCAACAACAACAACATACCTCAGTGCCTTAAAAGGTTCCCGCTCATTGCAGGGTAAGGGGGAGTCGGATGTACGCAGCCTAACCCCTATGTTTAAAAACATAAAGCGGTTATTTCCAGATGCATAATAAGTACATATTATGATACTTAAAATGTTTATGAAAATGAATCGTCTTTAAATGTAATAAGTACATGTAAAACTCGATGTATTTAGGAAACATGAGGAAAAGATATTTTTTTAGTTTTTTATGGAAATCAATTATCTTTGAATGTACGAGAATATATGGAGTTAACATATTTAGAAAAATATAACGAAAAAAATATTTTATATTTTTAATTAGTATTTGATATTGGTCATTCGTAATATTCCTATACTTTTCATATTTATTGTGAATTTGCCGATACTTACGTAATTAGTGGTATTTTTTTATCATTCAAACACGCATACAATAATTTATCATGTGTGTGAGTGAGAGATCTATCATGATAAATTAATTATAATATTATTATTTATGGTGAAAATGATTATTAGCCTCCTTGTTTAACTTATAATATAGTAGGAATAAATCTTTGATTAATTATCTTATATTAGTAAAAAGTTATTTTAATACTTTAATGCATGCATTGAATATGAATCAAAATGTTTATTAAAATTATGCATAGATTAATAGTCAAATCTATTCTTTTGAGTCGACACATGATTTCTTTGGTGAAAAAAGTATATATAGCAAATTACAAGCCTGAGAATCAAAAATCATGAGAATAGCAATTTACACTCCTCGACATGTGGTTTCTTTGGTGACAATAAAGCCATATAGTAACTCTAATTTCGTTAACAACGAAAGCTGCAAAACTTCAGACTCAAGTGGAGAAAGAGTATTAGGCTCCCGTAGGGCTTTCAGGGACTGGGAAGGCGGGTGGATTATAGAGCTGGGGTAGGGGCAAATCGAAAGCTCATTGGGATTGGGCATGGACGAGCCTCGACTGGGCTAGCATTCATGAAAAAAAAAACTTTTCCCCCATTTGCATCATTAATCGGTGTAGGATTCAAGATTAGGTCTAGGATTCGAGTCAAATCAACCTTCCCTCTCATCTCAGGGTGAGGCAATTCGCCTTTCACTCCTGCAGTTGGACTAACTAGTGATTTTAAATTCAACCTTGAGACTGAGCCCTGCCTCTCACCTTTCGGTTCATTGCAAGGAAAGACTAAAAAAGAAAAAAGAAAACTTTCGCCGAACATAAACCTTTGGGACTTGACACTTGGACACAGGAAAGGTTGTCCCAAGGTCCTTTTCTGTAGTGTGACATAAACAAATGTTTTATGGTCTGAATTTAATGAATCTCAAATCATCCATTATTCTTTTTTACAAAAGCAAAATATTGAATTGATGCAATGAAAAAGAAGAAGGGAGGGCAGGGTTTTGTACTCACCACTGGCCTTCACTTCATTCATATCTACTTATTACTAAAATAATTAGGCTTCCGACTCGGCTCAATCAATTCAAAGTCAAGGAATGTTTTAGGTCTTGTTTGGCTCACCAACAAAATTATGATAGAGTGTTATGAAAATTAGTCATATGTATAACAATATGTAGAATTTATTATGTTTAAAAGAATATAAGGATAATGTTTTCTGAATTCTTTTACTAATATTTTATATCGATCATTCATAATATTAATGTATCTTTCATATTTATTGTGAATTGTTGATGCTTATTTAACTAATAATGTATTTCGATCTCCCAAACACGCACACAATAGTGAATCTGATATTTAAGTGTATATTGAATCTGTCATGATAACATCAATCGTAAGATTATTATTTATAGTAAAATCAAGTACTAGCTTATTTGTTTAGCTGATAATATAGTAAAGGTAGATCCTTGATTAATTGTCTTGTATTAGTAAAAGATTCATTTGATATTGTAATGCATGCATCGAATATAAATCAAACTATTCATTAAAATTATAAAATCAGTAGTATAACATAAACAAATTACGCACATTCAGATCAAATAATCGACGGTAAAAAGAAATACAAGTATACTTAATCAACTAAAATTTGAATGATTCACAAAAACAACCTCAAATTAAAAGAATGCTCCTAACTCCTTCCGCTTCTCTTGTAGACAAAAACTATAACTTCATTTTCAAAATCATAAATTAATTTTTACAATCTACATAATTTAACTAATTATAAATTAATACTTATTAATCTATAATACAAGTATAAAGTTTTAACCCACATAAGTTAAATCAAAATACTTGTTTGAATTTTAATAATTTGATGTATGATATTTCACTTTAAAATCAATTTGGACCAAACTCTAGGAAGTGTCAGTATGAGATATTTCATAGATAAAAAATTTAATGTATCAATAATTTTATAAGACTATTCTCTCTTAACATTCAAGTGAGCTCCAATTGTCATGTAAGCATTAGTTATACATAAGTTGAAAAAATGTATCAAACAAAATACTACTGATATGCAAACGGGTACATGCATTATTTTTTCTAATACACTCTACCAAATAATTCTTTACAAATTTATTGATACCGATGCTAATGAATTATCTATTCAATCATGACACCTAATTTTACTTCATAGTTATTTCTCTTCTTAATGTGATTCCTAAATTCAATTTAGTTGTGAATATTAATCTCGAGTTATCTTATTGGAATGGTTGTTGTTGAGCTAAGTTTATTTCAAATGTATAAAATATTTTAATGTAGATAAAGCAAACACAATTTTACTCATATTAATTTACTTTTTTTTCCCCTAAAGTCACATTCATGTCCAATAAACTTCAAACAAAAGGAGATTCGGGTATCAGAGTTGAGCGGACAGGCGACGGGAGGATGGGGGGAAGAGCTAAGGTAAAGAACGAAGAGAAGAGGAGTCCCAAAAAGCTTCACTCCAGTGGGCTCTACTTTAAAAGGTATTGCAGTTCCTGAAACGGGCAAACGGATATTATGGATGGATCTATGATTTAACGGGGTATAGTTAATAACAAAAAGGTGGGTCCTTTGTTCGAAGAATTTATCCTTGGTCAAGTATCATTAGTAAATAAGTTAACAACTTTGGAATATGTATCTCCTTTAGATAATACTTAATTTGTCTCATATAAACTGAATTTGTAAGGTAATGTACACATATTAAGAAAAATATTCAAAGATAAATTTTATATCATACTTTCCACAATTGCCCTTTGTAAAATCATATTCCATCCATCTCATATTACTTAAATTTTTGAGATTTTTTTAAGGTTCAAAATATTTGAATTGTTCAAAGTTCAAGGTAAAAGTTTTAAACTTTTTCCATATTTGCCCTTTCATTTATTGAAATTTTATATTTTTTAGGATATAAATTACTATGTATTTATAATTTTACAAAGGGCAATAGTGAAAAATATAGTGTAAATTTTATCTTTGAATGTTTTTCTTAGTATGTGTATATTACTTCACTAATTCAATTATTTTGAGACGCAGGGAGTAAATATATAGTGTAATTATTTCTATAAAATATAAAATTTTAATAAATAAAAGGGCAAATATGGAAAAAGTTTAAAACTTTTACCTTGAACTTTGAACAATTCAATTATTTTGAACCTTAAAAAAATCCCTTAAAAATTCAATTAATCTGAGACTGAGAAAATACTGAAAACGCATTTAAATTTGGTACAAAATTATTATTTTTATTTCTAAATTATTGACAATTTTAAAAACATCTTTCATTTAACTAATTAACAATTAACATAAGTTAATGCGCCCTAAATTTTATGGCATCAGTCAAATACACCCCTAAATTGTCGTCAATTGTTTCCATGGCAAACACTGTCTTAACATTCCCTAGCTAGTGTAGTTTGGAGTTTATCCCAGCAAGGCTCTATGGTGTCGCTGCCAATGAATCTCCATTCATATTCTTCGGTTTTAGGTCGGAGAATGATGAAATCTGAATGGAAGCTGAAATACTCTATTTCTCCATCATTATTCTCACCCACTAATAATACTAGAGCATTTGCGTCTTCATCGGAGCTCAATGGACCCTTCATTTCAATAACTGGACCCGACAGTTCTTGTTCGACTCCTCTTTGCCACGATTCTTCCATTTCAGGTTTTCCCCAAGTTTTTCACACTAATTGTTGTATAAATCAAGTAAGTCCGTCCGGTGGTTGTTAATTTTTTGGGATAATTACATGAAATTGCCAAAACATGACCATTCGCCGGGGACGGAGCTACATTCATCAAAGGTGGTCGGAGGAACACCTCTCGGCAGAATTTTATTTTGAATATATAGGTTAGATATAGATATTTTGATATATATCAATTGTTGAACATACTTAATACAAAAATCACCCATCCATATTCGAAAAGTATGAACATGCTTGACAAAAATGCTGACTCTACGACTGCATTTGCAGTATATTTTGATGTATAGTTAAGTTATATTCAGCTTTTGAGTGTATTATAATGTATGTTCAGTGTATACAGAGGGGTGCCTTCGGGAACCGGACACAGATGGTGCACGACTGTCATCAGCTCGTGCTGTAAGGTGTTGGGTTAAGTCTCACAAAGAGTGCAACCCTCATGTTTAGTTGCCATCGTTGAGTTTGGAACCCTGAACAACTGACGTATAAGTAATTTATATTGTATACTAAGTAACTTACCAATTCTCAGAAAAAAAAAAATTTACATTGTATACTAAGTAGTGAGCTATATTGTATTGTTACTATAATTAGTTTGTTGTATATATTTGAAATTAGCTCCATTTTTTTCTCAGGGTCTACGGAGCAAGTAATGGTGGATTATGTTTTTGGGATAAAAAAAGCAACTGAAGTTGCTCATTAGTAGGTATCTGGGACCCTATTTTCCACCATGCAATGTGCAAATTGTTTCTTTTTCTAAGGAAAATTAGCTGTGTTTCTTTTAGTCATAGTAATAAACATGAGAGACTATTTTTGTCATTTTCTTATCAATTGGGTAACTGAAAGAAAGGTAGAATTTTGAACCTATTTCCAAACAATAATCATTTCTTTATGCTGAGGGAAATTGCTCTTGGGACTAATCGTTTTGTCTATTATCTTTTCTGAGTGAATCCTAGAGGTATATGATCTGTGTATATTCGAAATGACATGCTATCAGTGATAAAGTTCACAAGTTCCTTGTAATTGATTTCTCTTGACAGTGTTTGTCTTATATATTTCAATCAATCAATCAGAATTTTGAACTCTTATGTCTGTTTGACTGTTCCTTGCTCCTTATATTCCAATGAAGTGTTATCAATACTAACAGTGATAAATTGCTTGTGACTAATTTCTCTTGGTAGCATTTGTCTCATATATCAGTTAATCAATTAGAATTCTGAACTCGTAAGGCTGTTAAAAAGTTCCGTAGTCTGTATATTAAACTTTTGACTACTAAAATGTCTCAGGCGAATGCATGTTCTTTACAATTATTGAAGATATACAAGTTAAAGGCAACAAATGCTCGTGTACCTCTTTCTCTATTTGGGTGACATCAAGGGTATTATATAATTTTATCAACATATAATCTCCTTTTCTGGCAGTGTCTGGAAGCATGTTGTTCAGAAGGGGGATGCAGTTGTTGATGCCACCTGTGGAAATGGTTATGATACCTTGGCACTGTTGAAACTGGTTGCTGATAAGACACAGAAAGGTCGAGTTTATGGCATGGATATTCAGAAAATTGCTTTAGAAAGCACTTCATCCTTATTGGACCAATTTGCTAGTCCAGATGAGGTACTGCTCCGGCTTATTTTGTATCTCGGGGCCCAATTAATGATGGCATTTTAACGATGATGATACCAACAAATAGACCTCCAACTATCTTGCTGTAAGCTAGAGAGAATGGCGGTTAGGATACTTTTTCCCATAATGTTTTCACTCTGTTTGGTTTAAAGCTATCTATGCCTTATGCTATAAGCACATAGCATAAATTCATTTGCTTTTATTGTGTAATAATCTTAATTTAAGATATAACACCAGCCTTAAAGTGTGAAGTAGTTTGTCTCGGCCTCAACTTCCACTTTCACACTTCTAAAGACAGGTTTCAGCATCTTGTCTGGTAACTCTACTTCCAACTCCAAAATTACCAGAACTAGGCAAATATCACTAATGATAGTTTGTTATACTATGCTTAACCAATGCAGCGATCTATAGGTTTGTGCCTTTTTCAATCCAAAGACAACTGGGATAAGATGTAGTTTAAATATCATGAGTGCTTATGGAACAGCAAGGCTCACCACAACTTCATTCACAAGTTTGCATGACCCAATCTCATTAGTGTTCACACATGGGTGAATGGATTTAACCCTCTTAACCAATGTGTTATGGGGTAGATGTCTTACATTTCCATTCTAGATCATGAACATATGCTGAAGTAGATTTTAGCCAGGTTGTGTCAAAGAGCAGCACTTGTTTTCTTTTCTTGACATTCAACTATTTCTTCTCACAAATTATTTGTAGATGCAGCTTCTCTAATGACCATTATTCTGACAATTCTATAATTATCTACTTTCTTCAAAAATGATAGTTTTCCTCCCACGTCCTCAATTATACATACATTTGAAGCACATCTGCATTCTTCATGCAGAAAGAACTTGTTGAGCTATTTGTCATGTCTCATAGTCAAATGGAGGACATTGTTCCAAAGGACGTCGCTGTAAGGTATTGTTGTTTCTCAATTAAAGTTGAATTAAACTCTGAATGGTCTTCGCATCTGAACGATCAGCTCCAGTTTTTCTGCACCATGCTTGTGTCAGGTTAGTCGCTTTCAACTTGGGTTACCTTCCTGGAGGTGACAAAAAGATCATTACAAATTCTGAAACAACTGTGCTTGCATTAGAGGCAGCTAAGAGAATCTTAGCACCAGGTGGACTCATCAGCATTGTTACTTATGTGGGTCATCCGGGTGGGAGGTAAATTCTTGAAACCTTATGTTCATTTTCATTTTCAGCTGAAAGTTCCCATTTTTGTTGTTTGAAAGTCATCGTATGTTTCACTTGCTGACTATATATTCAAGCATCTTCACTGTATAAGTTGGAAAAGCTTAACTTTCCTAACGACCACCGTATAAGGAAATTATTTGCAACTTGTTGATTGTGTATAATGGTATTCTATTTGCAAGGGGTTTAGTTTATAGTACTATGTTAGATACATATTTTCATTTGTTTATCATGTAGGGAGGAGTTTGAGAAGATTGAAGGTTTTGCTTCGAGACTACCGATTGAAAGTTGGAACTGTTGCAAACTACATACGTTAAATCGCCCACTAGCTCCCATGCTGATATTCTTATTCAAAAGATAGGAATGGATTTTTGTGTTACCAAAATGAGACTTGGCCTCATGTTTCTTAGGTCACATGACTTGTAAAATATACAGAAATTGACTTGATCAGATCAATTGGTATTCTGAAGATGGTAAGAATCTCAACTTATCATGCATCATCATAGTAGTAAGATAAGTAGTAGTTTCAACTATATGTTACTATACATAGCTAGCAACAGAAATGACCACACTGAGACTAGTATATATGTGAATATGCACACACTTGACATGCCTTTATTCGTTATTTCTAGCTGAATGTACGTACAAGAAGTTTTGTGCTAACTAAGTGTTAGATATTACTCCTAGCTCCTTCTGAGTAATATACATCGTCAGTATATGTAAACTTAAAATTGTTTACATAAATGGACTGTGTATAACACTTTATTTAACTAAACTCCCTAGTTAATAAATTAGTACAGTAATAGCTAGCTAGAGAGACTAGAGTTGCCACAACAACAACATACCCAGTGGAATCCCACAAGTGGGGTCTAGGGAGGGTATAATTACGCAGACCTTACCACTTCCTCACAAAGGTAGAGAGGCTGTTTCCTGGGAACCCTCGTCTCAAAAGCCCATAAGCAGAATAAACTAGAGAGACTAGAGTTACATGAAGTTATTTTGGTGGTCTTGTTGATTATGTGGTGTTAGTCCAAGCTCAATCTCCAAGTATGTCAACCATTTTTGGCATTCATCTTCATCTGCCAACTGAGGATGATGCTCACCAGTAGTACTCATTTCCATTTTGGAGTAGCTGTGCAAATTATTCTCAGTACTATTAGGAGTACTACAAGTATCCAACATGTATTCCCAAAAGTCCATCACTTGATCATTGGCCTTGGAAGAAGTAGGAGAGAATGAACCTAAAGTAGTGCTGCTACTATCCGCGTATTTCCCTTCATGACTACTTGTTGAAGTTGATGACGACGACGAAGAATTGTATTCCTCTTTCTTCATCAACACTAATCTCTTCTTCAAATGTGTATTCCACACATTCTTAATCTCATTGTCTGTTCTTCCTGGTAAATGAGATGCTATCTTTGACCACCTGCACGTACATACACGTAGACTCAATTTCAAGCCATATATATAAACTTAAATCGATCATTATATACATGTTAACTAGCATATACCTGTTCCCAAAAGCGCGATGTAGGTTTATAATGGTATCCTCTTCTTCTGGGGTGAAATTCCCTCTCTTTACATCAGGTCTTAGGTAGTTAACCCACCTCAACCTGCAACTCTTCCCACACCTCAATAACCCTATACACATATGATATATTAACGAGTTAAACTTCTATACACTGAATGCCAAGATAAACGGCGTACTCTACAACATATAAAGAGTGTATATAGGTAGGTACCAGCTTGTTTAGGAAGGGCGCGCCAATTGCCATGGCCATGTTTTTGAATGAAAGAAACAAGCTTCAAATCCTCAATAGTTGTCCATGGCCCTTTCTTCACTTTGCTTTTATCACAGCAAGCTGCTCTTCCTTTACCCATTCTACTTAATAAAGTAATGTCACTTTTGTGTATAGTATATGATCAACTAATCTCTTGTAAGTCCTTGCAACTTACATATATGTTGATTTCGTTCTCATTGAACACCACATACATATATATAGTGAAGGGCTAAGATGTCTAATAATGAGTGGGTCCATCCCAAGAATTATTTCATGTGGACATGATAAATATGTTTAGTATGTTAGTATGTACTTGCAAATTCAAAAAAGGGAAATGTCAGTCGCATAATACATAAATGTGTTCTTTAGCTCGTCTTTCGTTAATATTAATATGCTTCAATTTTGACTATGCACAAGTATACATTCAAACTAGTATTAAACTGAACAAATAGATATGTATTCTATGTGACATAATAAATGTAAGACAACACATAAGATGTGAATTGCTACGTAAGATGTGTGTCTATTTGTTCAATTTTGTACAAGTTTAAGTGGCTAGATAGCTATTTGTGCATACTTAAAGAAAAAAGAACAAAAACTCATGTTCAAACCAACATAATTAAGAATATCAAACAAAATTATAGATACTCGCTCTCTCTGTCAATCTTAACTTGTTCAATATATTATTTTGAGATATCT
>JAABOM020000002.1:627612-638208 GCA_011800125.2 Solanum clarkiae
TTTGTAATATCAATAAATAATTTAATCATTCTGTATCTATTTTATCTTTGTTATTGAATAATTTCTATTTTGTTAATATTTAAATGACTTATATTTAATAAAGATGATTTAGTAAAATTACTTATATCGTTTGTTGCTTCTTAATTTTTGTACCAAGCCAATAATTGACAATTATACCGTTATCTTTCTCAAAATAAATAAATAAAAAAAATTGATAACTATTATTGAGAGAGAAAATAATTTTATTTTCTTTTCAATTATCAATATGAAACTTTGTTGATCCTTGTAAACAAAAATTTCTCAATAAAACAAAAGATTAACTTCTCATCCACCAACTCAAAAAAAAAAAAAATCCTTACAAATAACGAAAGTTTACATATTGAGTCATCATATTGTGTTGATTTTCCTTACCTACATTAGACCAAATGTAGAATAATATTGTGACATGAATTAGTTTGGTAGAAATTTGATAAAGCGTTGAAACTTTTATCTAGCTTTAGGGGTGTGCAAAAATTGAATCGATTGATAAATTAAATCAATAAAAACATTATTGATTTATTATTATTGAGTTATTAGGTTATCAAATTTTTAATGATTTTTTAAAAAAAGTTTAATGGGTTATTGATATCAATTTTTACTATTGAGTTATTGGGTAAATCGATAGTCCAATAAAATTATAATAATTTATTATTTTATTCCTTCGTAATTATTAAATATTAGTAATTTAATAGTAATAGAACACTATAGCAATACTTTACCTATTTTATTCTTTATAGTACTTAAGTGATTACTTATCCACTTTAGTATATTAATTTGTAATTTACTAATTATAACTTTTGCAAGTTTGTAAGCATAGTCTTCATACTCTATCTATTTTTTATCAATGCAAATTTTCATTATTATTCTTATTGGGTAAATCAAAAATCGAATCGTTAAGGACTCAAAACTGATAAATCGAAAACCTATAAAAATTATTTTATTAATTTCTTATTAATTTAGCATATTTAAAAATCAAAAATCGATAATATATAAAATCGAATCAAATCGATTGACGTATACCCCTATCTAGGTAATTCAACATGATATTTACCCTTTTTTTTTAAAAAAAAAAGAAATATTACTCCTTTATTTTTCCACTATAAAGTTGTGTTGTTCTTATTTGTTTTTTTAAAATGAAAAAACAGAAAGCTAAGGTGAATAAGCATTTGAAAAATTAAAGTTTAATTATGTGATACAGTACCATTAATTGTTGACATATACATACAGAAAGCTGAAACAACAAACAACAACAACAACATTATCTCAATATCTCAAAGGTTTCCGCCCGTTGCAGAATAAAGGGGAGTCGAATGTACACAGTTTGACCCCTATGTTTGAAAACATAGCGTGACTGTTTCTAGATGACCCATGATGAGCGTAGAAAGTTGCATTGACTAACTGCTACTTCACAATTGGAAGAAGCGCAGACAATTTAAAGAGTCATTTTGCTTTATTTCATTATATCCAAAAGCCAAAAAATAGTGAATCTTTGACTCCATCCAAAATTAATGGAAATAAAGCTAAAAAAAATATATATATTCTTTTAAAAAGAAATGCATGGGCCAGGCGGTTTCACAATATTTAGCATTAAACATACATATTGTTTTTAGATTAATCTTTTTATTTTAAAAAATGAATTATGGCATTGTTTGCATTGCTAGCTTTAGATTTGATGACTTTTTAAGAAATAATAATAATAATCTCCTATATATGATCAGTTATAATAATTTGAATAAAACCAGAATTTTATGTGCTTGATTTTATAAAGAGATTTACTCCTTTCATCCATCTTTACTTATCGAATATACTAAAAATAGATGTCTAACAATATTTGTTCAGTTTATAAAATTAAGAGATAATTTTACACTTAGTTCTTAATTTTCTTTATAATTAATTATAGTCATTTTTTTATTATATTTTTTAAAAATATTATATTTATTATATTCAAAGGATGATTTGATAATATTTTTTAATCATTTTCTACTTTTTAATTTTTTTGTTAAGTCAATAATAGACAGATATTATTGGACAGGGAGTATATAATTATCCTAGGGAGTTGCCACTTGGGTTCTCACAAAATGCCACATATTAGTATCATTAATTAATCTAATTGACATGTCACTTGCAATTTGTGTTTTTCTATGACTTAATGACATGACATGACATAATTAATCTAAGCATAGTGGAATTTTAAATTTGAGAAAAAGTCATCCATCACTGACTTGGGAACCATCACAATTAATGCCATTTCCTAGTTAAACACCTTAGTCATGTTAATAATATTTTTGCAATTTGTGTTTTCTCATAATGTACGAATTCAATATGTTTTATTTAATTTAAAATTTTATTGTTACTCACCGGATAAGAACAAGATTATGCATTATCATCTTTAAATTTTATTCTGTGAAATTATATTGAATATGTTATTGTTATAATATTAAGAATGCAAAAGGTGAATACTATATACAAATAGGGGTTCATCCGAATTCTTATTTTGAATGAGCTTAATGAAAATTTTGATTTTGCGACTACGCGTCGTGTGGGGGTTATTTAGTTAATGTATTGAATTTGGTTGGGAGGGTGAGCAGCAAACAAAAGGCACGTAATGTTTGACACGCATCAAACTTGTGTTTGCCACATGGATTACTTATATATATAACTATTCAGCAAGCTCCTCTTAATACTATGATTTTAAAAATAAACAATATTAGTAAATTTTAATAAATCTGTCTCTGGCTCTGATTAGCAAACAAATCAACTACACGTATTTTTAATCCTTAAATGTGTAAATCCCTTTACTAAGAAACAAGGTTGATTGTGATGCAATGGTGAGATTATTTTACCCTTAACCATATGTCTCGAGTTTGAGCTTTGAGTATAAAAAAAATTCTGGAAGCGCCACTCCCAAATGGGCCTGCAGCGCACAATCTAGATTAGTCGAGGCTCCAACATGGGCTCCAACACCAGATGAGAAACCAAAAAAAAAAAAAAGCAGCAATAAAACACATTGATAAAAACTTATGCAGTCTGTATTAAGTTTTTTGCCTTTAGAAAGACAACACATTCTCTCTGTCATGTGGAAATTTGAACTTTAACTTCACGTGAATTTGGTGATTTTAACTTCTAATGACATAAATAAATATTTATTTCTAAGTGTTCACACATTGGCAGGTAAAAAAGACTCGTGCATTATCAAAATTGCCCTACTTTTGAATTGAGAGGGTCCATTTTTATCTTTTAGGTTGGATAGGTAGAATCCAAACAGGTGACAGGAAGGCAGAAAAAATGAGACCATGTTTGACAAAATTTTGTGGTTTCTGGTTGCAGCATCCTTTGACAAGCAAAACAGTCCAATATCTTTACCAACCACCATGACAATGATTGAAAAAGGGGGGGGGGGGAGGTTATTACCAGTTGAGTCATTGGAAAAAATTTACTAGTTGACCTCACTCGCTGAGTCACAATACACAGATCTTATCACTATCTCATAGAGAAAGAAAGATTGTTTCCGAAAAATCCTCGTCTCAAAAGTCAAGTCTCATAAATAGAAGATACTAGATTCTCTCGTACAAGCAAAAGAGTCCAGTATCTTTACCAACAACTATGACAATGATTGAAAGGGGGGGGGGTTATAACCAATTGACCAGTTGAATCCTACGAGTAGAGTCTGAGGAGGGTAAAATGTACGCAAACCTTACCACTACCTCGTAGAGATAGAGAGTATTTTTGAAAAACCTTCGTCTCAAAAATCAAGCCCAATGAGTAGAAAGATACTAAAAATTCTCTGGTCACAGCTGAGCAATTATATATGTAAAAAGCCTTTAAGAAACTACATATAGCAAATTAAACTAGAATTCAGCACAAGGGGAAGACAAGCACAATATGTTCAACCGCAAGTTTTTTCCTGTTTATTGCCAATAGTAAATCAGCAAAAAAAGGGGAATTTCCCAAGTTTATAGAATAAAGACAGGACATCTGAGTTTTCACCAAGTTTAGTGCAACCTAGAGTCTGCCACCCCTTAGTGCAAGAACAAGGTGAAGAACAGAACCACCTTCGATGTTGTAGTCTTTAGCTGTCTTGTCATCTGCTAGCTGCTTTCCAGCATAAATGAGCCTGCATTGAACCGAACACGGTTTAAATCCAGTGGCTCAAACTGCCAACACCAAATAATAAAACTACGAACATACAATTTGTATTACATAGCGTAAAGGTAAATTGGGTAGTTCATAAAAATAGACATGTCAACAAGTTTAATATCTCCAAGTCACTCTTCGCTATGTTGCTCGGACTCTTCAAAAATGTCGACGAGTGCGTGTCGGATCCTCCAAAAATAGTGTATTTTTGAAGGGTCCGACACGGGTGCAGCAACATTTTTGGAGAGTCCGAGCAACTTAGACTATTCGCCTTCTGCCCATAAGGTGAAGGTGAAATCCTAGAACATCTCAATTAGGACAACATGGATTTTCGTCAACTAAGAAATCGTATTCAAGTAAATCCCATATCCTGATGTACTGTAGTACTATAATGATAATGACAGACAACAAAAAGATGGCCAAAATTGTTATGGAGAGAGTTATGATGTTTTCATCTATTCTGCTATCTCAATCGTATAAGATACGAGCATGCAGACTGTGGGCTTACTCATGTAGTTCTCTTTTCTGGCATTCACTATCATCGATAAGAAAGGGAAGAAGCAAAACTGTCCAAATTATTATAACAAACTCCATTTTGGTTATATCAGTCTACTTGCAAGGGAGTCCTTATAAGAAGTCAGGATTGAGAGCAATCTTTCTCAAGAGAAGAGAGATAGAATTGAATGTCTCCCCCTATAGTTTTGGTCTAGTGGTAAGAGTGCAATACGAGATGTGGGGTTAGGTGCATATAGTTTTGGTCTAGTGGTAAGAGTGCAATATGAGATGTGGGGTTAGGTGCACGTCTTGGGTTCGAATCCTGCCAAAGACAAAAACCCAGAATTTAAGTGGAGAAGGGTAAAGGGCCAGAACATAATCAATCAAGTTGCGAACTGTACACCACTAGCCCCAGCAGATTTCAGGATTATCAGCAAAAAAAAAGATTGAAATTTTACACCAGAAATAGAAAGAGAAAAAGAACAGTGTGCAATTAGGCTGATAAAAATTGGCTAACGAGGGCAAATGTAGATGCAAAGATCTATACAGTTCAACTGCTAATTTTTCTAGATGATGTTTTGAGCAGAACTGCCGATGTTACACTGTAAGACCTGTCAAACCCAACTGAATATTTACAATGTTCTTAACCCTTCAGGATGGCCCGGTGATTTGAGCTTGGAACTTTGACATTGGAGGCCTCAAGTTTGAAACCCCTTGCCAGCGAAAGCAAGAGGTTTGTTTTCTAGGTTGAGCTTGTTACACCGGGCTTGGTTAATGCAGGTTACCTCTCCCATGTGGGTAGCGAGCTATTGCACAGTAGCAGGGGTTTTACCTTGTGCGCACCCAAAGGGTAGTGACTACGGGTTTCTCTTGTCATCAAAAAGTATTTACAATGCTCTTAAGCATACAGCACCATCAGTTTTTTTAGAACTTGCTGACATATATTTCAAGTCATTAAGACTATAAGTTTATGCTATAAGTAAACCACAGAAAAGTTCAATTGTATATACCAAAACCTTAGTATGCCTCAAAATGGACATGAGGATTTCACATTCCCTTTATCCTTAAATACACTGCATCTAAGCAAATCATATGTAACATTCAATTGATACAACTATGGTCTCAAGATGATTATGATAACAGAGACAGGCATAGTAGAGCATTGTATGATAGAAGACTTTTAACAAGGAGTACTTTAGAAAAAGTGCAGTTATTACGGGAACACTAGAAATACCAGGGAACAGAAACATGACAACCTGCACAGATATGAAGAGAATCCCAAAAACAATAGGCCAAGCACACAGCATCACACATACAACATCACCGATCTTTTGGACTCACAGTGGGTGAGAGGAAGCAGCATGGCATGGGGAAGAGGATTAAAAAGAACACTGAAAAAACAGATCTAGTGTACACGATTTGAATGAAATAAAAGAAATACGAACCTTTGCTGCACAGGAGGTATTCCTTCTTTCTCCTCAACACGTTCCTTAATACGATCAATGGTGTCAGTGGGTTCAATGTCGATCTCAATTTCCTTTCCAGTGAGAGTCTTCACCTTGATCATAGTTCCTCCCCTGAGCCTCAGAACAAGGTGAAGGGTTGATTCTTTCTGAATGTTGTAATCAGCCAAAGTTCGACCATCTTCCAACTGTTTCCCAGCAAATATCAGTCTCTGCTGATCAGGAGATATGCCTTCTTTATCCTGGCAAGCAACACATACATCAACTTGTCAGCTCCAAGTAAAATGAGAAGAACACAAGATTGACTGTTAAATGTTCGCACTAATGCCGACAATTAACAAAAACTACAGAAGAGAACTGGACGAACCCGGGATAGGTCAGGGCAGAGATAGCAGGAGGAGGGTGGAAAATAAACAGAAGGCAACACTTAACCATACAACATGCAGCAAATCACATATTTTAGAAAATTAGAAGTTGATGTATGTACAACTATAATTAAAAGACCCAGGGACTGTATGGATATGAGGTTTTTCCTGTGGAATATGGTGGCCTTATACATTTCATGGATCTTCTTAGAGATCATATTTTGGTAATGCACATATCTTACAGTACTACGTCTGACTTCAAATAAACTAGTTAGAAAGTAAAAAACTAATTAAACCTGAGCTGTATTTGATCAGATCTCTTGCAGCCTTAAAAATAGAATAACATACCATGGTTTTGGTGACCATAGAGCTCTAGCACCTGGAACACACCCTTATCCATTTCCATCCGTAAAGAATGGCTCAATCCAAACTAAAATAACTGAAAGATAAAATTTGGGACCTATTTGACAAAGGGTTCAATATACTTATCACCTAGTTTCTAAACAAGATGACAGGCTTCAAAACAAGCTCCAAACCGGTGAATATCTTGTAATAGTAGCCTAAGGGATATCATCAAGAGTGTGATAGCACCGCACCATCCATTGTCTTCACATGATGAACAATCACTCCACTAACATCTTGAAGAAGATTAGAAAGGGAAAGCAGGAAGTGAAGCTAACCTATGAAAGTGCAACATGGACTGTATTTGTACATGCAAGGTGATACATGCTCCAGAAAAAATAGTAAATATTTGAACTCAAGCCACCATCAATCACACAAAACACTTAGTGGCGGAGACAAAATTTTCATTAAGGGGGTTCAGAAAAAAACACGCTAGTAGTGTTGACAAATAAGAGAGTCAGGTCTAAAATAAATGATATGGGCCGATATAAATAGGCTACATTAAGTTCAACTCTACCTCAACGTGACAATAAAAACAAAAAAGTTAACAAATCAAAGTAAAATTTCTATTTCGTAGCTTCCCTAAAATATCACAAAATTCAAAGCAGAAAAACAATAAGAGATATTTGAATATTTGGCACCATTTGTTTTTTTGGGAGAAAACAACAACAACAACAACATTACCCCAATGCCTCAAAGGCTCCCACCCATTGCGGGGTAAGGGGGGGTCGGATACGCAGCCTGACCCCTATGTTTAAAAACATAGGGCGACTGTTTCCAGATAACCCATGATGAGCGTCGAAAGTTGCATTGACTAACTGCTACTTCACAATTGAAAGAAGTGCAGACAGTTTAAAGAGGCATTTTGCTTTATTCCATCATACCCCAAAGCCAAAAAATAGTGAATCTTTGGCTCCACCCGAGATTGTTTTTTGGGAGAAAACAAGTACAATAAATAGAAAGGTAGAAACGGATGATATGAATGAGAGGCTATGAGTGTAGGGATGAAGATAATGTGCCGAGGGTGGGAAAGACTCAATCAATATGGAATGTTGCTGGTTACTTATTTTTCCTAATTTCATAAAGAAAATCATTTTCCCCGTTTTTGATAATCTCGTTCTCATAGAAAAAACATTTTTAAAAAATATATAAAGGGACAAAATTGAAAATACTTTTAAAGGAATATACCAAGATCAATTGTATAGATTCTCATACGTTGTTATTTTCTTATTTTTGGTACTCGCTCCATTTCGAAATAATTAAATTATTGGAGTATTGCACACCCTTTAAGAAAAAAATATTAAGACATTGACTAGACATTATTTTCATTTTTATCCTTTTTAATAATTGTCAAATTATACTTTAAAACAATTAAACATTGATTATGATATCTACTCCCAATATTAACTAAAATAATTAAAGCAATTAAAGTTTTTTGAATTCATCAAATAGGAAATTCCAATAAAGGGTAAAAATGGAAGAACAATTTAAAATTCCTCATGAAGATTGAAGAATTAAGTTACTTTGAAATATAAAAAATGTCTCAACAGTTCACTTATTGTAATTTGAAGTGCATATCCCATTTATACATAACTATGAGAATCTAGACAAGGTACATTATATGTGCCAATAAAGCCTGTATCCACCTTGTTTGGATGATTTTTTTTTTTTTGATGAAATTGTTTGGATGATTCTTACCTGTTGTACTGTACCGTATTGTTAGCATAAATACAATATTTATTTTGATTGTTATTTAAATTCTATTGTATCATATTGTTTAAATCCAACCTTAGATAACAACCAAAAGACCCATTTTATGTAACGACCAATTTGGTGTGACGTGTCATTATCTTAATTTTTTTCCTCATTTTGCCTTTTCTTATCGTTGAATAATTCTACATTCTACCCCTAGTTATGGATAAGTGACATTATACAACGACGGAGAACAGTACAATCTATCCAAACGTTGCATTTATTAAAATAATAAAGTGTGATATATTATGAAATAATACCTAACAACCATCCAAACATAGTGTGAAGCTCCAAAAGACGAGTTTTTCCAGTCCGTAGGATAAAATTCTAGATTATGAACCGGTGCAACTATTAGGCGGAATATAAATCCGGAAGACGAATTGCCAAACACGCTAAACTATTACATGAATCATCAATCTCCACACACACATACAAACAGATAGAGAGATCATATACACTTAAAAAATCATCAATCTCCACACAAACTATTATCGCATCATGATTAACAAGGACGAATGGAAAATTGCAAAACCCTAACGACGAGCACTGAAAATAGTACCTGAATTTTGGCCTTGACATTGTCGATGGTGTCGCTGCTCTCAACCTCGAGGGTGATGGTTTTTCCGGTTAGGGTTTTCACAAAGATCTGCATGGTTGATCAATTGATCGATGGAGTGTTTGCTTCCGAGAGAAACAGAATCGAGCTCGTTCCTTCTACGCTAATAGGGATGAAGTACGAATAAGAATAGGAACCCCTACCCCAATTTATTTGTTCGTAATATAAATATATGTATATTCTATTTTTATTGGCCCCTAAAACATCACCTATATTCCATTCTTTTATAACCCCTTCTTTTAAAATTAAGAAAAAAAATTGAAAACATTCCTCAATTTGATAGAAATTATTAGTTTCGTCTTCAACTATTGATAGTTTTAAAGTTACTTGTCTATTTAACTAACTAAAATTAAATATATTCTAATACGCTACATGACATAGTAAATCGTCTCAAACTCTCGTAGGAGTAGAAGGATTTTAATAAAAAATTAAATGAAATGTTGACAACACTTCTAAATTTGGTTAGAATTTAGGATGTATTTCACTCATGTTGTAGAATCGAGGATATATTTAAGTTTAGTTAGTCAAATAAAAGGATATTCTTAAGTTATTCATGAACAAAATTAATGATTCGTACCAAATTTAGGAGTAATTTTCCTTTTTTTCCCCTTCCAATTTCTCCTTGTGCTAATAGGATACTATTTGTTTGTTGTTTTGCTTTTCTCCTAGTTTGGTATTGTTATAGAAATTACTTTTTTCTTTGAGGTTTTTAACGAATATATATGGTAAAAAGGTATGTATTATTGACAATACAAAATACAATTTTATTTTTAGATTGAAAGTTTCTCAATACATAAACATGTTCTTTAATGCGATCTCGGTCGATATATATGCCCTCCAACTTCAGACACACGTGTTGAACAAGTGAATACATGTAACATATACGTGTCTATTTATTTAACTTTATGATAGTTTAAATGTTTGCTTATGCAAAATTGAAGGACATAAATGCCAAACACAATTATGTGATAAAGTCCGAATAACAAAGCCACTTTTTAAATCCTTTGTAGACTTAAATATCCTTAAACTTCCAATTAATGCCACAAAACTAAAAACTCATAGTGATTCATTCGCTGCTGGTGTAATTTATGCATTAGTAATTCATTCGCTGCTGGTGTAATTTATGCATTACAAATGGCAGCTGGTGCATTAAGTCGATTCCAATGTACGTGGGGGCCTAAGAACATATTGGACTTTATCGCATATAGTTTTATATTGCATTTCTGCAAAAAGTTACTTTCGCGATTTAATTACATAATCTCACTACTACAACTTTCAATGTTATGACAATTCTCCCCCCCCCCCCCCCACCCCCAACCCCCTCCCCTTT
>JAABOM020000002.1:640279-653218 GCA_011800125.2 Solanum clarkiae
AATCCCCCCCCCCCTCCCCCAACCCCAAACCCCATCCTCTATGTTTACTTTCCTGGACAATTGTGAGGGTGGAAATACCCCGTTTCATGAATGTACATGCATCAAACCGAACAATGAAATCCTAAATTAAGAAACCTAAACTTTGAACTCGCTTTTAAGATGAGCATTAGACACAACCTAGTTTATCATGATATAAGAGAATGACACACACAAACCGAGTGTGTGCGCTCGCGCAAGTGAGAGAGAGAACCTGTTGGCGGAAAAAGAAGGAATTGGAAACTCATTCAATTTGTGGTTGTCATCTCCCAACCCCCACTGCTTTCAGATACTTTTCGTTCCGTTTGAAGAAAGGAAGGATCGGGATCGATCTTTCTTTTCGTTGTTGAGAGTATGATGAAAATAGAAAGAAAAACAATAATTTACAGCATGTGTTTATGAAAAAAGTGAAAATGTAACTTGATATCAATCATTCATCAGCTAGAGCATACTCTGCTTTCCCTAAGCACTTTTCTGTGGTGAGGAAGATCTCTTAGTGCTGGTTCTGCTTTTGAAGTTCTTGAACCAAAGTTGGACCATAATTCTGAAAGTTTCACATGTCTTGGGTCAACTTTAGACACATACAAAGATAATCAGATGCAAAAGAAAATGTCACCAACAGTTTATATGATGGGAAATCACACATACCTGTGTTTAATCCATTGTTTTCACCGAGCATTACGGTTAAGCAAACCTTGGAATGACAGATAAAGATCTCTGTTATCCATCCCGAAAATCTCTTCAGCTTTTTTTAAAGTTTCCTAAATTTAAAATGGCAAAAAGGAATAGGAGAAAGTATTCAGTTATTGAGTAAACAAATAGGAGGAATTTGTAGGATGCTAGATAATGCAACGAATAACGCTCATCACCTCACGAGACTGCTTTTGTGCATTTAATTCTTTAATGTTGGTCAGAAATGCACTGAACTGCTCATAGGATAGACGGCTCCTACATCAACAACATGCAGATACTGTCAGGTGAAAGATCCATCCTTACTAAGAAAAAGTTAAACAGAGAGAAAGTAGTTTAGCTATCCACCTAGCTTGTCGGAAGAACTCCTTCCCATCAATTCGAGGAGTTTGACCTAGTAATTCGCATCAAGGAAAACAGATTAGAGGATCATACACAAACCAGTCAGTAACTTTGCCTTTGTAAATGAGCAACACCATAAGTTCAATACAGCAGATAGAAGTAATATTTGAAAGCTCACAAAAAGAAAATTGAAAAATCAGTTATTAGGAACCTGGCAATGGGCGTGCCTTAGGCGGAGAGTTAGCTGCTGATGACTGTTGACTTGATGGGAAAAAAGATGACATTGAACCTCGTCCCTCATATTGAGAGTGTGTTGGAGAGTTGGCGCCAGATGTCTCCTGAGGAGATCCAGCAACAGAATATCTTGTAGGAGATACACTAGTGGAGATTATTTTGGGAGTTCCACTTGGAGTAAGACGTGATGTTATGTAAGGTGTCCTGGAAAATCTTTGCAAAGCTCGCTTTGAGGCTGGATCCAAGAAAATGGTACAAAGTTAACTTCTTTTGCCACATTATGATATTATAAGAAGCAGAAAAATTGAAGTGCAAATACCATCATCGTTAATCACTGTGCTGTCCATAGAACCACTAAAAGAATGGTGTACTGCATAGCTGTTCACCTCCTCTGCAGGATATCATTATCAAAACAAATTTAGAACGTCAAAGATAGAACTCCATATCATGAAGCACCCAAAAGTGTGACGTAAAACCTTGAACATGACCAGATGAACACATCAGAGGAAATACATAAACTGAAGCCAAGACTTACCCTTAACAGAATAGGCCTTATGGGTAGATTGGTCATAAGTGCCAATATCAACAGTTTCAGCTTGCTGAAGATGCAGAAACAAGATTAGCAGTTTCTCACGGAAGCACAGGATAGAAAAAGAAAATGGTCTTGTTCTACTGCTACAAGAAATCAGAAATTTGACTGGCGCTAACATTTGAATTCCAAAATTATCACCAAAAATTCTTTTAGGAAGTTTGAGTAGGCATTTGGACATGGATTTGATGATATTTGGAAAGAAGTACTATTTGAAGTTAAGTTGAAAAAGGGTATTTGGAAGTTGGAGTTGTGTTTGTACATGCATTTTTAACTTGAAAATATGTTGAGGGAAAAAGATTTACTACCACTTTTTCAAACTTGAAAGCCTCAACTTCAAGTAGTAGCAAAAAATTGACAAGACATGCTCAAACAGTTTTTTGAAAAACAAAATATTGAAAAAAAAGGGGAAGGAAAAGGTTATATGTTCAATGGCCCTAACTTACTCTGTACATGATTTTCCTAAAATGAAATGTGAAGAAATTAAGATTCTGAAATCTTACCGATGAATTATCATCAGTAAGAGACTGCATCAATTGCCTTTTAAAAGTCTCCAACTGTCAAAATAAAGAAAAGAAGTTTATGCCACTGCAACAAAATTAAGTAATAAAAGATATAGCAGAGGTAGAAGCTATAACTAAGATTTCTATCAAACAATCAAAGGCATGGAAACCACTATGTCAGGTTGAGGATATATTGATAAATCTCCTATAATGCCCTGACTGTCATTAGATGCGGCTCCCAATGAAGTAATAAGAAAATTGAAAGGCGAGACTGCTTTCTCATCATAAGATAAGAGATATGGAATTTGACACAGGTAATTAACAACAACTAATACAACAATAATGCCATTGTTAATGGGAAGGTCTATCAGCTCAAACACCAAACCACGGATCTGGCTGCTTTGAGGAAGAGGATAACATTACCCGAATATTTATCTCTAAGGTGGAAAATTCTCACTAATAAGTCAATTTAGGCCCATTCCTCAGTCTAACGTGGTTGGTGATTATAGAATAATGACCAAAGTCTTGGCAAAAGTTAATTGCCCCTGTGACAAATTGTTCAAACTCTTCCAATGTAGTTTCATACCTAGCATTGCTATTGATAATCTTTTTGGGGGGTTCCAAATAGTTGATTCAAGGGACAGGAAAATCTAAGGATGATGGAAGTACAACTATCAGAGCCTTGAAAATGGGTCAATGGGCTAAGCTTCAAAGAAACTTTGCATTGGGTTGCCTTCCGCAATAGCTTCATTACTTTTGTCATGCACTATTCTTTCCTTGTTATTCAGTACAATGGGGTGTCTCGCTGACCTAAAAGAGTTATCCACAAAAGAGCTATTCATTCCTTTTTTTTTCATGTACTTTAGAACGGTTATCTTTATCAATTCATAAAGAAAAGAATGTCATCAGGGAGCCTGTGACTGGTAATATGGTTAAGTTCTTGTTTCTCATTACTTTACTGCTAATATCTGTTGGAGATACAAAGTAGTTCAACATTAGTTGTGAAAAGGTTCTCAAAAAGGTTTATAGTTTCTTGATTTACTCCACCCATAACCTTAGATTTGGGTTGGAAACTCAAATCCTTTACATGGAATTAAAAGGAAAACTTTGTAAAATCATTTTCACAACAGCTTTATCTCTACCTACTGTATCATTCTGAAATTCTCTCTGAATTTAGTCCATTGAACCAATAGTTGTCCTCAAAGTCCAAACCCAGACCCATTCCTCCTTTATCCTGCTGAGCCTTCTCTCTCAACAACAAATCTACTCTTCCAATTGTAGAACCTATTCTCTTTGCTCCAAGATGCTCCTTAACATGCTGAGCCTTCTCTCATAATCCTCTTCATATTGTTGAGTCTACGCTCTTAAGCTCAAGACCTAGACCTCAGCCTGTTGAGCCACTTTGGATTTATCAAAAAGTCTAAGCCCATAAAAATTTTTGCTTTCTTCATAGCACCTAGTTAGAGTAACATAAGGTTTCACACCAAAAAGAATACAGAGTAATGCTTTTAGCAATGCCTACGAAAAAATTGGAGGGATTCCAACACATTGGAACAAGGGACTTCAACCAATTTAATTGAACTCAATGTACCAAGTCCAACTTATCTACTAGTTTCCAGTGAATAGAAGTTTCATAGTCACCTACTTGAAAATATATATTCTAAATAACAGACATAAACTTACTCAAGAAACAATGCTCTCTTTGTACAAACTTACATGATAGTCTTTACAATTTAGAACATCCCAACATGTTTGAAAGCATTCATATAATAGTAGTGTAATTTGTAACTTTCACATAGAATTCAAATTTATTAAAGTAATCAAACTTAAATCTTGATGTGATGGTATTTCAATCAAATTAGCTTTCCAGTAATAACTAATAACTTTTTCTTCACTATCACTAATATAATAAACACCAAATTAACATTTAAGCTCAATATACAGTGTTAGAGACCGTATATTGAGCTTAAAATGTTAATTTGACGTATATAATACGTTAGTATAAGATTGGACAGAGGGAGTGCCAAGCAGTAGCATTAATCCAACACTAATTAAAGCATATACCTCTTTAGAGAAACCATCAAACAACATTCAACTTGAATTGCTATGTTTTTCTATGCCCAGAACAAAAAGTTTAGCAGAGATAACTAGTTAATCACCTTTGCTAAATCTCGACCCATTTTCTGTACTGTCATAGCCAATGAATCCCTCTCCTTCATAAGCTTCATCTGTAATTTTTTTTTTCAAAATAAGACTAAGATTAAGAACTTTTCATTCCAAACAAATGCAAGAGCTAGAAAAGAAAATTCAAGCAGTACATTATCTTCACAAGTGAATTTCAACCGGGATTCAGTTTCATGACAAGCCTGCTCGAGCTGAGAGACCTTGTTCTGTAGGTCCAGGATGACCCGATCCTTATCGTGAAGCTTCTGACGAAGGTTCCCCACATCTGACTCCAGTTTGGTAACACGAGAAGCTATAGCCATGGAAGTAATCTTCCTAGCAAGATCCAACTGGTCATAAGGATCCGTCGGAATGACGGAGAGTATTTCATCGGAAAGATGAAAGTCCGGCCCGGCACTCCGACTACTACCGCTGCTGCTGCTCAGCGACATCTCCGAATTCCCAAAAACCTAACGCTGAACGTTGAAAATTTTTGGATTAAGGAGAATACAAATGGAGGATTGGAACAGAGGAAATGAGGTAATTAATGAGTTAATTTGAATTAATTAAAATAATTTGATTCTGTTTGACTTATGTTTTTAAAATTTAAAAATGATTAATTAATAATCAAAGAATTAATGAGACATGTTTGTCTTATTTCTGGGTTTTTTGAATTTACTTTTTTTGTTTTTCCCTCCATAGACTAACCGTCCTTTTCGGCTTTTGTCCGATTTGGGCCCTAAGAGTAGTGTACTACAAAATTGATTATTTACCTACCTAAAGCGAAAAATAAAGAAAATCTTTATATGGTATATCTCATCATCAAAGTAATTTTCGACAAAATATATACATATAATTGATTATTAATTAACTTCATTTTTAATCAATCGATCAAATTTGTAATTTATCCAACCATATAGGGATGTAATTTTTTGGGGTGAAAAGGATAGGGTAGGGCAGGGTTCACATCTTATGTTCAATATCTATATTGAAGTTTGATTATAGGAAAATGCTCCTACCAAAGATTTTTCATATCCAAACTCAAAGTTGAGACCTCTGATTAAGTCAATGCAATCATTCATCTTTTAGATAAGAGGTTGTGGAAGATATAGATTGAGGAAGAAATTGAATAGATATTAGTGGATGTCTTGTTTGATCTTTAATATTTGTTACTATTCATTATTTTTATATTTTAATTATCATTTTATTAATGTTGTGTTACCTTATATTGGTGATACTCCCTCCATTTATCTTTACTTGTCTTATATTGACTTGATATATATATTAAAAACTAGTAAATGACAGAATAATTTTAACAAATGATCCTTTGAATTTATAATATATACAAGATTTTAAAAAATGTAATAAATAAATAATTATTAATTAATTATAAGAGTATATGAAAAACTACATGTAGAATTATTTCTTAATTACATAAACTAAACAAGGCTTGTTGAACATTCAAAATAATATAATGAACAAGTACAAATGGAGAGAAGGTATATTTGCTTATGACTTAGTAATGTCAATTAATAAATTGAGTCACCACTAATTTCATTGCGTTGGTTAACATCTCATTCCAATTATTAGTAATATAGAGTTAATCATCCAATGACACAATTCCTAGGCATTTCTAAGTAATTAACTTGCAACTTTTTGTTAATTTTAACTATCGAGCACATTAAATGTTCACAATAAACATGTCTATAATGCATAATACTATAAAATGATTTCCAAAAAACATGTCTCTCTATGAGGTAGTGTGGTAACGTTCCGGACACTAACGCTACCTAGGATCATTGGGAGACATCAGAGGCACAGCATGCAGCTAACCAAAATAATTTGAGTTTGGACAACAGTATACAATCATTGAAAGCATTCACATTCATACGTTCAAATTAAATGATCAAGTGAGGTAAGGGTATGTCCTAATGGACTTCTCTTTTTTCAGAAAAATTAAGATTACACAGCGCATCCATAAAGGAGGGCCAATGCTGGCATTCTCTGCAAGAGCAACCACCTAGGGCTTACGAGGCGAACTGCTACTGTTACTGTTGCTGGGGCTCCTCCCTCTTAAAGGCCTGCATTTTCACGAAGCAACAGCATATCATAACCAACATAATAACAATAAACATAATTCCCAGTCGTTTTCTTCAGTCATTTCTTAGCTCTAGAGTTCAGCTTTCTCCAAGTGCAAAGGAAAAACCTACTTTATATATGACCAACTATAGCAAGAATCCAAAATCTACAACAATAGCAAGAGATAACACGGAACCCACCTCCTTCTAGGACTGCGACTCCTTGAGATCTTGCGGGGTCCCTAAAACAATAAGAAAATTATATCCACATCAAACAATATAATGGGTTGACCCAAAGGAAAAAAAAACAAAAGATCAACAGATAAGATTGTTAAATTAGAGAATGAAATACAGACCCTGCGAGGACTGGGAGAAGAAGAGTAGGATGATGACCGCCCACGTCTTGCAGCTGGACCCCTTCCCCTATACATGAAGCATTCACAAGTAGGTATGGCTTTTTCATATAAACAGGAAATGACATTCTTTCAGAAATTAAATAGCATTATGTTCTATGATATGATGGCTGTGGAGATTAAATACACCCAAGAGAAAAAACAGGCATCAGAAAGGTAGAAAGTGCCAAAAAGTATGTGAGTTTAAAATGAGTAAGAGAGGCATAGGTGGAGAACTACAGACAACACGTAACAGCAACAGACCAGTAATTCAAAGACACCAACACAAATTTGCTATAACTAGACAGAGACATTTAATTGATAAAGATGACAAATTTATGCATTACCGCCTGGGAGAAAAGGATCTTGATCTTGACCGGATAGGCCTCCGAATAGGTGAGCGGCTAGACCGACGACCAACCGGAGATCTTCTGGGTGGACTTCTAGCACGTCGTGGAGAACTACAAACAAAGACAAGGAGACAAAGATACCATAAATTACCACTGTCAGTCATATACGCACATTAGTTAACACAAAACAAAGCTGTGTTTAAGTAGTTCAGGCTACAATTAACTATATTTTTACCATAACAAGTATTACAGCTACTGACAAGAAAAGCAATGCCACCCATTGGAAAACACTTGTTTCGAAAATAATTGATGGCAGAAATCAACAATTCAGCATCATTTTATGTATATACTTATCACATATCTAAGCTACCACAAGGGTTAAACAATTAAAAGAGCCTCTTTGAAGTACATAAAATCATGTTTATCTCTATGGGCTACAGCAGTATGCAAATCAACAAAGGACTTTCTAGTTATGGATTCAACAAGATATTTTTATTGTTTACTTCAACTATTAAAGTTTATGAAATCAAAATGCCAACTCACCGTCGCCTTGGCGGAAGGGGAGAACGTCTTCGAACAGGACTGCCACGAATTCTTCTGGGAGAGCCCCTGCTGAGGATGTAATCAGTAAAGGTCCACATCAAAATTCAAAGATTTCAAAAGCAAATGTGAAATTCCCAACCTAGGAGGTGTCCGATGACGTCTTGGTGGAGGGGATGGTGAACGACGTCTAATGGGAGATCCAGGCCTCCTCCGTGGAGGCGGTGGACTTCCACGCCTGAAAGGAGAATTTGCCCGACGGCGAACAGGAGAGTCAACACGTCGCCGAACAGGAGAATCTGGCTCACGTCTAGGAGATCCTCTTCGTCCTATAGGAGACCTCCGGGGTGGAGAGGCAGGTTTTCGACGAGGAGATACTGATTATATATCAAAGTACAACAGATTAAACAATGCATCATAGTATCATACTGCCAATGAACAATTCCTAATATAAACAAGGATAATAGGATATCATACACTCTTGTTGCCGTTTTGGTCCATCTTTCTCCACATCAACAGACGCATTATCAGATCTTGGAGCATCTCTTCTTGAGGAAGTTGCAACTGCCCTTGGAGGTGAGGCAGCCTTCTTTCGCTCTGGCAGGGTGAACCTGGCATGAACTACTTTCCCATCAATCTGTGCCTGCATTAACACCAATGCAACGTTTTAGTTAATCCCTCGTTTCAAAATAAGAATGATTGAACGCAGTTACCAAGTGAATGTACAAATTTTAAAACCATACGCCATCCATGTATAGCTGGGCTTTCTCCGCATCAACTCTAGTCTTGAACTCAACATAAGCAAACCCTTTTGGAAGATTAACCTGCAACAAATGTGTTCTTATATTAGAAAGAAAAAAGGAAAAAAAGACCTCATATAAGTAGTACACCTGTCTAAAGATATGACACTTGTTAACTTACAACATGATCAATGGCCAACTGCACATGCAGAATTTCACCAAAATTACCTGCAAAAAGGAGAAGATACAGACATTAACCATCAGAAAGATCATGAGATGGACAGAGCAACATCAAATTATCGATGGCATTCGGTCAACCATTTCCTGTAAACCTGGGAATTCTATTTGCAGAGCAATTCTACTCCATTTTTTAATTCTTGTTTATTTATCACACAAGGAATGATATACACTGGAACTAGCGCACCACATAGGCATGTTGATTCGCTTGTTTACATTAGCTATTGCTGGGAGAACCAAATTAATGAGAAAATGACTCAGTCTTACATGAAGATACCAAGCATACCTAGGCTTCCAAATAACAGTTTAAAAAATCATATTCACTTAAACTGTTACTAACTTGCAAAAGCAGGGTTAGACTAGAACGTGTAACATAAAACTGGCTAGGTAAGCAGAACAAATAGCATTTATAAGTAAAAGGCTGGACCTTTATGGGTGCTAAGAGGTTCATAATCATGGGTCAAACTCGAGGTGGGGATTCAATTCTTCATTTGGTGCATACCAAATAACAAAAAGGCTGGACCTTTATGGGTGCTAAGAGGTTCACAATCATGGGTCAAACTCGAGGTGGGGTTCAATTCTTCATTTGGTGCATACCAAATAACAAACCGAATTTCAGTTGGGTGAGGTTCTTCGATATGGACCTGATATGATGGACTATTTCACTCAATATTTCCAGGCCTAGATTAGACTAGAATTTCTACAATTCTGGCAAATAAACACTTCAATATCAGTAAGAGTTCTGAACATACCAAATATTTCTTTCAAATGGTTTTCATTGACATTCCTGCTGAGCTGATCCACATGAATCACACGCGACTCAGGTATAGGAGATACTTTCCTGGAATCAAATCCCAAGTGTTACACATCAAAAAGCTTATAAGCACATCCATCAAAATTGCCATATGCAGTTGCATTTTGGCATCATTAAAAGATATTTGGTGTTAGTATCTATCTTAACCAACTTCATCCAAAATGGATAGGTTTTTACCCGCCTCCCAAAATTAATTTTGAAAAAGTCAGTCATTTGTTCATTCATCAAACCATGAGACAATGCAAACAAAAGGGGCAATAGCTGAATGTCACACCACAAGCACACACGTCTATGTAAGTGCTTGAAAGGAACTGAAGGGCATTTGAAATCATCAATTGAACAATCCTGGTCAGTTGCAATGCATTCTCCAAGAAACAATCTTGATGAATATAAGTGAGTCCACATTCAAATGGCACATAATATTCCAACCACCTTGTGTATATTTATTTTCATTTGGAAGAGGAGAAAATAAAGCCAATAAAACGAGAAGAAATCCCCCAAAAACAGAAATTTAAATATTATTGGAAGAGGTTTGTATGTAGTAATTGCATTAAACTGAAGTCCAACATCGACTTAAAAGACAAACAACATTACCTTGGAGGTGGAGAAGCTTTCTTAGACTCTAGTGGTGGTGGTGGTGGTGGTGGCGGTGAGCGGCCTCGCTTAGATAATCCAGCAGGACTAACAAAACCATATTAACAATAAAAGATAGGGATTAGGATCATTCAGCAATAAGAAGACTGAAGCAGAACTTTAGCTATTTTCCCAGAAGGAAAACTAAGAGAACAACAAAATTTCAAGAAATCTTCATTCTAGTCCAACCTATCTAAGCTCAATAACAAATAAACAAATATGATTAAAAAAAAAGACCAACCACAGAGGATATCTTATAAGCCACAAACTAGCCTCTCAACCTATATAACATTTGGAATGCAAAACTACAGAACCTCTATCCATTCTACATCTAACCAGCCAACGATCAGAACTCAGATTCAGTAACAACAAAAGAAACTACCAATTAATCAATTATAATGCGAGTCTGTGCTACTGTGTGCAAATACACCCAAATTTGGAAAGATGTAGCGCCTGATAATATTCTTCTACCAACTGAGTTCCGATACATGATAGCTTCAACCAGCTAAGATATCTACGGACGTAATAACCAAACACTCCTACTGAAAGATGTAGTGCCTAAAAATGTTCTTCAAACAACTGATTTCCAATGTGTGAAAACTTTAACCAGCTAAGATATCTAAGGAAGATGCAATAAACTCCTACTGGATCAGCAATGTTATTGAACTTATTAACATGCTAAACATACAGCTCAGTGGGAGCTAAGTATAACACAGTATGACAACCTTTAAGAGTTTCAATGTCATAAACCCTTGCGAATCCAACATAATTAGAGCTGACATGTGCATATTAACCAACAACCACAACTACTCTATAGCACTCTACATTTGTTCCCGTTTCATTCCGTACTCTTAGCAGTTTTGCCAGTCAACTCTCCGACACTAGACGTTCTTCTTCTAGCATACAAAATCTCTAAACATCCAATATCACGTTAAAATAATCAAAAATGACTACGAAAAATTGCATGACGTAACTAGTACACAATTGAAAGAGAGAATATAGAACCTTCTACGCTGAGGAGGAGGTCGAGGACTAGGGCTACGAGAACTTGCACTGCGAGAAACAGAAGAAGATGAAGAAATTGATCTGGAGCGGGATCTAGATCGAGATGGAGAACGCGAACTGGAGGAGCGAGAATCTGAAGGAGTGTAAGAGCGTGACCGGGAACGGGACCGGGACCGGGAACGAGATGACGAGCCTGACGGTGAAGCCGCGCGGCCTCGGCCTGGTTTCGCCATTGACAGAGCTTACTGCGAAACCCCAGTGATAAACCCTAACAACAGAGAGGGTACATTTGGGGAAAAGGTTATCTGCGTCTGGCAGAGAGAATAAATAATATGGGCCGGGTGGGGTTTGAGGTAAACTGATCCAAACAGTAGTAGTATTGTCACGGCACGTCTAATTTAATGAAAAATTATTAGTTTTATTATCGAATTATTATTAATTTTTTTTAAAAAAAGTTACTTAATTAATTGAATTTAAATATACTCTCAATTTATCATATGACTTAATAACTGATCTTATAGAAGCATGAGAATCTTAATAAAATATCGAAATAGATACTAAAATAAACCTTAAACTTGATGAGAATTAAGAGCCTATTTCACTCATGTTTCAAGATTGGAGGCATCTTTTATTTTAGTTAGTCAAATAGAAAAGTGTTTTTACAACAAATAATAGTTTGCGAATGAAACCAATTATTCGCGTCAAGTTTAAGCGGAGTTTCCAATACTTCTCCCTTTTACCAATATTTAAATTCTAAAGTATTCACTTTTAACTTATAAACACTTTGATTTTTTGTTCCTAATTTATAAGCATCTCAACTAATATCACAACTAATGAAATACTTATTATCTTCAATTATATTGTACTTATTTCAAATAACTATTAATTTATTTCATTAAAACTTGTGCCAATAAAAAGAAATCATCTAATATATTTATTTCTACTAAAATTTAAACTCAAAACTTTACGTTCTCAACCATTTTGTAGGTCACACCTTTGGGCATTGATATTTACAAATCATAATGACTATGTTTATCATTTTATCCGTATTATTTTTAGGGATAATTACCTTTGAGTAATTCATTTTTATAAAAAAAATATTGAAATAAGATTTACATCACAAAAAATTATTTTAGATCATTACTCTTGCCACTGTTTCCTAGAAAGGATCTAATTTGAACTACAGTAAAACATAACTTAATGCCAGCCACTACACAGCAAATTTTGGCTCACAACAAACATCAGGAGGTCACAGTTACAAGTCTTGAAAACAATCTCTTGGAGAAATGCAAGGTAAGACTGCGTATAATAGACTCTTGTGATCGGACCCTTCTTCGGACCCTGCACATAGCGAAAGCTAACAAAGATCAGCACACGAGCCATTATACATAATAAACATTGTCTGAGTTCCTTAATGTAGACTATGATATATACAATCTGTAACAACCCCGAAATTTTTGTCCACTTGAGTTGGAATAAGTTATAACAATTTTTTTTTTTATTTTATGTTGGGTCTATTTGATTCAATATATTATTATGCAGCACTTACACGTTAATGCCTCTTTAGGCTTAAATATATTATCATTATGCACT
>JAABOM020000002.1:653318-667560 GCA_011800125.2 Solanum clarkiae
CTCTCTTGTCTTTATTTTTCTGTACTTGTTCTATTTGAGAAGAAGGACAGTTGGACTTGTATTTTCTTGTATTTTCTGTATTTTTTTTAGTGGCTTGTACGCGTGACAACCAGTCCTTGGGTGGGATTTCAGTTTATGAAAATTCTCAATTTGAGCTTATCTTTAAATGCTTCCGCGTTGTTATATATATTATCCTTTTTGAATTAAGGCTGACTTGCTCTGGTGGGGTAGAGCAAATGCCGTCACGCCAAATTTTCGGGTCGTGACACAATCAGAGCAAGAAGAGGCAAATGGCTCGAACGATCTGGTCGGGCAAAAATGAACAAGGTCCAACACCGCGGGTATTTTTGCCTTACAGCAGATTTAGCATAATCAAAGCAGAGGCAGCAAAATATGCACGGATGCTTAGGCTGTATCCGCATTGTATCAGAACTCCTTGAAAAAATATGCTCCCTACTAAGCAAAATCGAGCAAGGTCTACCACCAAACAAGCTTTTCCACCCAACAGATATAGAGCTGTACAAGGTAAAACTCATCTATGTATACTTCTCGCAGAGAAGTATCATCAGTATCCGCACAAGCAGAGTTGCTGAGAATCGATCATGACAGCTTGTCAATATATTGATAGAGTTTGCAAGACCTCTAGACCGAGTATCAAGTCATTTGCTTGCAATACCTTGAGGGGAAGGATAGTGAAGTATGTCCATCACATCGTTCAAACTATTAGTGAACACCTCAACTCAACGAATCTTGATTCTTGTCAAAGTCCGGAAAGTATGCTGTCCATATACAAAAAGATGTATTATCTAAAATCTGACTAGAAACATCATGTCAATGAGAGTAAGTGTCCATTTCTTTGAGAAAACTGAACAGAGGCAGCACGGATAATTTCAATGAGATGTTCATCCAGTGCATCAAACTCGTTTGAGCTACGTAGATGAGGATACATTGGTGCTACATACTCAGCTGCCACTTGGACTAACTTCCACTGATTGAGGTTAGCAGCCATCTGGATAATTTTTATAGACAAGTAATGACAGGAATCCAAAATGGATACAATCAATCTAAAACATTTGTCATGCAAGTCTTCTATGAGCCAGAATTGAGCAAGCGAACACAGTTCTACATAGGGCTCGAGTTCGTGTAGCTTTTCCTCCTTACTCATATTATCCCATAGACAGCCAGATATTGGTCTAGGCAGCTCACCAGAATAGAACCAGCTGACTAACTTAACTAAGGAATCCCAACAAACTGGCAACTTGATAGTCGATGAATGGCTGAAACAAAACCAAAAAATTTAGTATCAGCTAAACATTTAGGAGAAAAAAGGAGAAAGATACATAGCAACAGAAATAAAGAAATAACTCCATAATGTAGTTATTTTTCTTTTGGGCAACATTCTACCTTCAGAAAGGGGGAAAAAACTACTTCTAAACTTGAGAAAAATGGAATCATCTAGCACTTAGAAGAATTAAGTTCAGTAAAAAATACCAAACCTAGCATCTGCATCAACAGGAGAAAACATTGTCTCAACAATCCATAATCATCTCTAGTCAAAAAATTCTTCAGAGCTACAATCATATGCTTCACAACCTTTAGCCATGTTACACTTCAGCTTATTTAGCATGTGGTTAATCTGAACATGTCAATGAGGAAATTTTGGGCAGAAAAAAGTGTGGTAATAAATTGATTTCATGCAACTCGAGCCTATATACAGGAAGAAATAATCAGTCATAACCACATAATTTATGAAAGCAGGGGACTGGGAGGGGCACACAATGAGTTGAGAGATATGGTCATGAATTTAACATAATCTTCTGAGCAACCGGTATACAAAAAAAGATATCTTGAGAGATGTAGAACGCTTGCATTTAAACTGCAAAAAGGTCACGAATTCATATTGCTCAAGCTATTTAAGTAGCTGTACAACCATAAAAAGTTCTACCGTATTAGCAAAATCCACCCCACCGTGGAGTAATCCAAGTTATAACTAATGAAGCCATAGTCCATATAATGATAAAGCAAACTATTTGGAATACCTTTCTTGCATTCCTGACTGAAAGAGGGCCCGTAAGTATTCACAACTTGGCCACAGTATAACTTTGTGAACATGCAGGTGCAAAACAGATATAGAGCAAGAACTGCAGTCCTGGTTACTTGGTTCGGTAGTTTCAGCCTCCAAAATAATATCCCTGATTTGCAAGCAGAGAAGGGAAAAAATTGTCATACAAATAGCATAAATTAAGATACAAAAAGCAAATTGCTAAAAGTTGTAACACCTTCAGGTGTCTCTAACATAGCTAACACAGTAGAGAAGGCAACGAAAAATTCTAACAGCTCATATTAGGAAGTCTGTAGCATATGTCACACATCAAGGATAGATTCAAATATTATCCGTTTATAAAGTCCACAGGCTGTTTGCCCGTGATCAGCCTCATGCTAAATAAACTATTTTATCTAGATAAAGCTAAAACAACTCCAGGCATCCACCACAACATCAAAATGAGTTTTGGAAGAGAATTTAATCCAAAAAGACACAAGTCTCTTAAGTCTAACATGACATACAAATCCCCAAAATGAATTGCAGAAAAGGGATTCTTACGAAAAATTACGTCCAGCTGGTCCAAGAGCAGAGGTAAAGTCGAAACTTGGGAATGGAGTTCCCCATTTCGGATTCCTTCTGCAAAGCAATTGTACTAGAAATTGCAAATTGCAATGTTTGGCTAAAATTTTCAACTTCTTCACTAGGTCTGCTCCTGCTTCAAAGGATCCCGAATAAATATACTCTAATAACTTCGTCAATGACTGGTAATCAACATGAGCTGAGAGGCGAACTTTGGTTATCAACTTATTGCATGAATCTGAATCCTGCTTAAAAGAAGAATCAAATGCTTTCTCTTTATGCAATTCTTCAGGAGGTAACAATGATGGGCATCTAATCATGAGAATAACACCATGGACACGCACGGGTTCCTGATTTTTAATTATAAGTTCCACATCAGAATGTACATTGTCAGTAAGGAGTTCCCGAAATTCTCTCCCAAACTTACTTGGGAAACCATATAATCCAAGATGGCGAAGAATATAAGCAGCGTGCCATCGTGGTCCAGAATAAGGATTGTTTATACAGATCTCCTGGAGATCTTTTATAAAAGCAGCTTGCAATTGCACTTGATTACGGAAGATGCCACAGCCATTTTCCGCATTTATCAATTCACCCAGAGCGACAAGTCCAAAAAGTAAAAGCATATCTTCACCTTCCCAATCTTCTGAAGAAGGCCAGCAACAAGTCCTTTCACTGAAAGGATTTTGCACATGAGGAGCCACACTAGATCTATTTAGGTGGACAGCATTGTTAAAACACAAACTAATGAAGCTCGACAAAATGTCTATTCCTCCATGCTGAATTACATGCTTGTGATATTTTGGCAGAGCTGAATAACATGCCAGACTTATCAAGCTTATGACAAGTCTAAAATTACTCGGTATTCCAAACTTGTTTCCTGAAGATGCAGCTTTCAAACTATCCAGTAAATATCCCACGTAGTCCTTTCCCTTCAGTGCCAGAACTTCAGATAGGGTGAATCTTGCTTTGGAAGAAATGTATTTGCTGGTAGAATAAATCATCATAAGGACTGCTCTAGATGCTGGTTCACTTGCTGATGAATGAAAAACACTCCCTTGAGAAATTTGGCGAGAGGTAAGGATAGAGTCCACGAAGGCCAAGCTTGCGAAGACAAAAACAAACAGAAGCACATGTACAGTGATAAGAGAAAAGTTTCATGTCAATACACTCGCTAGCAGTTTCTATATTTTTGCATGCTGTAAACCAAATAACTTTAACACACAGACATATATATGTATGTAATATGCATGTGTGTGTGGTGTATACATACATAGATAAAATTGGAGAAAATTGAAATTGTACGAAGATCTTGGGTTCAATTACCATGCACAGACAACAAGAACATTAAACACGGTGTCATTTCCATGCATCTTGAGGAAGAAATCTTCCATACAATTTGCTGCGAGGCACCCGAGGATATCCCAAACATATGGTCTCAGCGGAAGAAGAGCATCTGTATCAAAACCCTCTTCTAACTTGATGATTTGTTCTTGTAGAGATAAGCTATATAGAGACTGCTGAGTTGTGTTGGAATGTCCTATGATAAGTCCAAGAAGAACCCTATCAACTCCTGCCTTCCAAAAATAGAAGTGGTGGTCTCCTTGCCAATGAGTGATCAGAGCTAAACGGCATGCCTCAACTAGTATGGACATTTGGCATTTAGTGAGTTTTCCAGCATCCAAAGTCCAGTTACTCATTAAGGTAATAATGGCTTTCACAATAGGCTCACAAGACAATTTAATAATTTTTGAACATCCTTGTTCACTTGTCTGAGCAATTAAAATATATCAATGTAAGAGACGGGAAAAAACTTGAGCTCCTAAACAGTATAAAGGATAATAGTTCAGTAATGATTGCTACCATTAAACATTGAGCAAGTCTTAATCCCTCTATCTGGACGGAATAGGGGTTTGAACTATCAATACTGTCCACCATAATTTTTACAAGACCTTCTCCATCCTCCAAAAGCTTATTAGTTCCATTGCCACATAGAGCTGCCACCCAAAGTAAGAATGCAATATCATGAGTCTAAGCCACAGAGAAGAGAAAGGTAAGAAATTTGCAGGATATATGAATACCTAAAGCAGAAAATAGCTGCATAACAGCAATTCTGATGGAGCAGTCAGGGTTGAGCTTGAAAGTATCTAAGATACTAAACAATTTCCTATCAGTCCAAACGCGGAATCGAGAAGGAGGCCAATGCCATAAAATTTTACTTAGCAGAGAAGCCATCTCTTGAAAATACTCACTTGGCTTATTATCAGTGAAGTATCCTTTTACATTATCAACCAGATCACCAACCACATTTGTGGTTTTTAAGATCTCCCAAACCTCTTTTTCTCTTTTATAAGTCAGATTTGATAAAATCAAATTCAAGGCAGAGGCACAAGATATGGCAACTCGTAATTGCCGGAAACTTAATAAGGATGATAAAGGATGAATGAGATTGGAAAAGTGAGGTTGCAGCATTGAACTTGGTATCATGCGGATGATCTTTACAGCTACCTCTGAGGTCAATCTCATAGTGGCTTCACTTTTTGATGCTAGAATACTTCCTACAGCTCCAACAATGTCACCAACTGATTCCTGATATGCAAAGAAAATACCAGAGGTAGAAACTTATTCAAACAGGTTGATCCCTGCAAGAGATACACACAACTACAGGAAATAGTACAACTCAAGTCTATATTGCCTTTTCAAAAATAAACTAGTGATTTGAATTACTTATGATATATGCTTTTAAAAGGGGAAAAAGGGGCAAATTAGTGAAAAGGCAAGTATGGTAGACGATTCTTTTTTAAGCACCAGTATCTACAAGTTAAAATACTCAAAACTATGTGCTTTTCATAGGAGAAATCAACTATCTGGAATCTAATCTAATCTTTTCATTTCGGTTTTCTATCATTAAAATTCACATCTACGACGTTGGGTATCTCGGAGATTAACATCAAAGCTCGCTGTTACAGAGGCAACCTAAATTCACCACTCCTTGTGTAGATAGATATAAATCCTGGGGGGAGCAAGGTGGTCCGGATGCACATAGGAGGAGATTAGTGCACCGGGATTGCCCTTCAGTATGATTTTCATCACATGGATCTACTATTCCAGTTAAATTTATTCAGGAAGGATAGAGGTTTCCCTAAACTATTTTTTTCATAACAAAGGCAAAATGAGAAGTGCATGAACATGATGCATCTCCAAGTTGCGGTTCCTTTATCTCTCTTGCATGTTCTTAGCAACCGATAATAGGCAATCCAGATGACAAAAGTAGGAGACTAAGTGCTCTACAAATTTATACAAGATTGGTAAGTGGAAGACAAATTACCTTCACAACTTGGTGTTGTAATGATTCAGCAGATATACTATCAAGAAATGCATCAACTGAACGAACCACAAGTCTTTGTATCTCAATATCAGAATAATGCCACTTTTGACCCTTGTCATCACAACATCTTCAAGAAACAGCAAAATAGTAAAGAATAGGATGTGTCAATATTTGATGGCTGTCGCCACAATAAAAACATGCACTTATTATATCTTTAGTTTTCAGTGACCATAGAAGTAAAGGGTGTGTCAAGTATGGTCTTCGAGGAAAACTGGATAGAGAATTTGGAAATATTGCATATCAAGTGAAAATCATGAAAATGATGTTCATTCTGATTATCAACCCAAAATTCCACTGTTGTTCAAGTCCCTGTTCTGGTGAAGTTAGTAGCTAATTCAGCACTGTCCTTCAGATAAACGAAGTATAGCTATCAGCAACATCCAAAGGCAAATGAATTTATTTTGTGAAAAATGTCGAGAGGATTCATATAAGCAACCCCAAGAACGTTTAATTGAGAAGTCGTGATTGATTGAATAATTGATAGTGATAATAATAGATGGTAAATTAACTTCTAAGAAGAAAATGAAGAAAATATCTGATATGCTGTTAAAGTGTGATGGAAAACAGGACTCGCAATTTCCCCTTCGTCAATTTTGTACTTTCACTCAAATTCCAAGCAGTGGCAATAGCTGCTTAACCCTCTTTGATAACTTTTTTTGTAAAAAAAAAAAAATAAAGTGGGTTAGCAGCTTCAACAAGCATCGAGGATATACAGGATGAAGCAATATATGTGCAGTTGACAATGAGAGTCAGCAGGAATTCTTCGCACCAATCTACGTGTTGGTTCTGTATGGTGGATTTGTTAGCTTGGAACAACTCAATGTTGGCACATAATATGGTTACTAGACTTCAGAATTTTAAATTCATTTAACTTCTCTACTGCTGATGATTTGTCCATCTCCGAACTTCGGTTATAGCCAAAATTGTTTGCCTAACAGACCAACTCAACAATCTGCTGGTCGGTGCAACATTTCTAGCTAGTCAAACAAGCATACTGTTACAATAGCCAGGTGAAAAGCCACCTCTAGAGGTACCATTATTTCTCAAACACACTTCAAAGGCCATTGTTCTTCCCTGTGACTCCTTACAGTGATTTCACTAGTACTTTTTATGAAATTAAAAATCTATTGTCTCAGCTTGAAAACTCAACATTCAATGAGCCCATATCTCTACCCTTGTCCATTTTAATACTACACTTAGGTTCCCCAACACATCCTATACAGTTGAACCAAAGCAATTCAAAATTTTCCAATCTCCAATCAATCAATACATAAAAATTAAGGATAATCTAGACAATCCAATACTGTAACACAAAAGTTATTTTTAAGAAAAATATGTATGAAGTTATTATGTTTTACCTAGTGCCGAGATTGAGAGCATGGTAAAGGCGTTGATGAAGGGTGAAGATGTGACCATTAATACCACGACTGTTATCTGCAGATTGCTTCGACGAAGAAGACGACCTCATTTCTGCAATTGAGGAAAAATACGCAATTTGTACTTGTACTCGCTGCAGTCGGTTGTTGCGTCGCCGCCCAAACGCAATCCTAGTCTGATTAAATTTAAATTGGGAAAAGGATATTTTATGTCCCCTTAAAACTTGTTTTGAAAAGCTTTAACTATGATAACAATTTATTACGCATTTAATTTCTTTATTAGTAATAACAATCTCTCATAACATGATAAAGAGAGTCTTAATTTAATTTTTCATCAAAAAAGATCCTTGAAAAAATCATAAGATGCTTAATTTTTATTATACATAAAGAATACAAATGAAATGCTTATTTTTCATCCATAATTATCAAGATTCTAAAAGAATTTTACAGATCTGAAAGTCTTTTATTGTTTCACCGGCAAAAATGGTGTTGCCCACAGCTTATTGTCGCCATCAACTTCTTTATACTTCATATCTTCTTATAATTACCAATTTTTATTCAAATTCTCCTTTTTCCTTCAATTTATGAACAATGAAAAAGGAAAAAGAAATGAATTTTAAAAAGCAATAATGACGTGTACTGTGAATTTTCGATGCTTGGACGAAGAATTCAGAGGAAAACCGTACAAATGAAAGAGAGAAGGAGGTAATGGTACAGAAGAGGCCATGGAAGTGGAGGAAATTCACTTATGAGTATTGTAATAGGTCATCCCAATAGTTAAAAAGTGTGTTCTATTTTTCGGTACAATTTCAAATATAAATTTATGCTTTTTTCCATTTAAATTTGCGTCTCTCTAATTAAGAAAGAATTATTTCTTCATTTGAAAACTCTAATCAAGTGTGCCAAATATATTTAGTAGGACTAATAAATATTTGTGTTTTAAAATATATAAACATGAGGCTAGGATTAAGGCTCCATGTGTTAGGGCCTTAGTGTTAATTTTTTACGATATGAGAAGATAAAATGTATGCAAACTTTATCACTATATTATAGAGATAGAGAGGTTGTTTGACAATAATAACATATTTATTGAAATTTTACAAGTGGAGGTTCAAACATTTCAATTTCACCTCGCCCACTACGGAAATGTCACTGCCATCTTGTCTCGAATAACCTCATTCCTAATTGTATTGCTTCTAGTATGTCCACGTATCTATCTGAACATCCTTATTTTCGTGTGTAGTCCTTAGTTTTACTATCAAAATGCCTATGAGATGCGTATTCTAAAGATGATAGTTCTTGACAAAACACATGTCCACTATAAAAATATTTATTTAACCATTACTTTATACAATTTACTTTAAATTTTGATATGAGATTTTTATAGCACAAGACTCTAAATTTACAATTCTTCACTTTATTCACATCGCATCAATAGAAATTATAGAAAATAACTAGCTTGAAAAAGAGAACGTACAATCAAAAGCATGAAATTAGATCAAGCAATTAAAATAAAATAGAGAATATATAGTTTTCAAACTATTTTAGTGGTGAAAATATTTATTTAACCATTACTTTATACAATTTACTTTAAATTTTGATATGAGATTTTTATAGCAAAAGACTTTAAACTTACAATTCTCCACTTTATTCACATCGCATCAATAGAAATTATAAAAAATAACTAGCGTGAAAAAGAAAACGTACAATCAAAAGCATAAAATTAGATCAAGTAATTAAAATAAAATAGAGATATTATATAGTTTTCAAACTATTTTAGTGGTGAAAATTCCACAATGGCCATGGAGACTTGGACTCAAATCCCACAAGTCACATTTATTAATTTTTGAGTAAATTACATAACAAAATGGATTTAATTGTGAAATTATTTATCAAAAATAAATTCAACTTAAATTATTTAGCCACTTATCCACTTTTTTTTTTGTATTTCGCGCATGGCGTTAGCATCACTACTTTGTGATAATTTATTGGTATATAATATCACAGTAGTGTCATATAAGACTGAATTTAATTATATGTGATACTACATTAGTATACTGATGCCCTATCATAACAGTATAGAATTGAGCTATTTCTTTTAAAAAATAAATAAGAAACAACCAAGAGAAAATTAGTAAAGTCACAATTTTATTTATTAAACTCTAAACTCTGATGGTATCTACATACTCTGATAGTATTAAATAGTTTCACTGAAACACTGTTTCTTTCTTTTTGATGCTATCAAAGTGTGTATATATATACATATATGTATATTTATGACATCAAACACGTGAAAAAAAGTTTCAAAATAAAAGGTATGAAAGTAAAAGAATAGTTTCTCGTAAACAGTTGCTCTTTTTGAGTTAAAAGTGTTATTTTCCCTTAATTTTTTTGTATAAATTACATAAATAACAAACAGTAAAGGCATAATTCGTAATTTTGTTGATAAGCCCAGTAATTCCCAGCTTAATTGGGCTTCACAGAGTAGCCCTTTTCACAAACAGCAACAAAAGGCCCAACCCAATACCTTGTTCATTAATGACCACACTACTCATCTAAAATATTCATCATATAGTACTGTTAATGATGAGATTTAAATCCATAATATATATATATATATATAATGTTTGGATGACCAATTTTTGTGTCTATTATAAGTTTTTAACAACAGTTTAAAAAGTAAAATGAAATAAAAATTGAGAAAAAAATATTGAGCTCAAAACACATAAATACTTTTAATGATTTAAACCCCATTAAAATCGTCCTTTGATTTAAACTTCGTAAATCATTAACCCCCCATGAACCAAAAAAAGTAGCGATTAATGCTCCTTTTAGTCCCTAATAATTAAATTTTTCACTATTTTTTTCAATATTCAAAATAAGTTATTTATTTAGGGTTTAAAAGGGTTAATGATTTTTTTTTCATTTTTGCCTTTTATTTACATTTTTTAATGATAAGTTCAAAGAAACCAATCGTTCATATTTATTATTTTATTTTTTTAAAATAACTAATAAAAGATAATATTTAATTTATATCCTAAACTTTTTTTCTTAATGGAGGACTAAAAGGGAGGAGTAAGGTTTAATTGGGTCCAATTTAAAGTATAATAATTACTACACTAAGATCTACTCATTTTGTCAAAGCTATTATTTATTAGTACATCTATTAAATTCACAATCCAACTTGCAATGCATACACACGCCTACACTCATTAGTTGGTGAAATGTCATTAATGAGAATCAAGTTTTGTCAACACAATTTAGAACCTGTTTAAGTGTTCTTGATGATTAATTCATTTTTATTACAACAACAACATACTCAGTGGAATCTCACAAGTGAGGTAGGTCTGCGGAGGGTAGAATATACGCAAACCTTACCACTATCTCATAAAAGTAGAGAGGTTGTTTCATGGGGACTTGTCTCAAAAACCCATAAGTAGAATAAACTAGATATGACAAAAAGGAAAAGAAGGGAATAGAAAGGGCGACTAAAAACAAAAAACCACAGTATGTAAATACGATAAAACAAATGGAGTCCATATGAAAAAGATCAATTATTTAACACACATACGAAAGATAATGATAGACATGATATAAAACACGACTACTCCTACTACCCCACTATATCCCAAGGTTAAACATCCACGTAACCCTACCAACCAATTAGCCTGCTACTATAATTCGCGACCTCTACTGCTTTCTATCTAAGGTCATGTCCTCGGTGAGATCAAGTTTCGCCATGTCTTGTCTGATCACCTCCCACCAATACTTCTTCGGTCTACCTCTACCCCTCTGTGTAGCTCCCAAAACCAACCTCTCACACCTTCTAATAGGAGCATCGGTACTCCTTCTCTGTATGTGTCCAAACCATCGGAGTCTCGCTCTCTCATCTTATCAGCCACTGGGGCCACCTCCAGTTTCTCCCGAATAGTCTCATTCCTAATCTTATCACTGCTGGTGTGACAACACATCCATCTCAACATCCTCATCTCTGCGACAATAGAGATGATCTAACCACCATTCTATAAAACTTGCCTTTGAGCTTATGTGGTATCTTCTTATCACACAATACTCTCGAGGCAAGCCTCCATTTAGTCCATGCTGCCCCAATATGATGTGTGACATCATTGTCCATATCGCCACTACTCTGGATGATGGACCCCCAGATACTTAAAGTTTTCCCTCTTAGGGATAGGTTGAGTGGCAAGCCTCAGGTCAATGTCTGCTTCATCCCTCGCAACACTGAATTTTCACTCCAAGTATTCTGTTTTGGTCCTGCTCAGTTTGAATCATTTGGACTCCAAGGTGTGTCTCCAAGCTTCCAACATATTATTAACTTTAGTACGAGTCTCATTAATTAGAATTATGTCATCTGCAAGTAACATACACCATGGAACCTCCTCCTGGATAGATCACGTCAACTCATCTATCACCAAGTCAAATAGAAAAGGGCGCAACACAGATCCTTGATGGAGTCTCATCTCAACAGGAAAATACTCGGAGTCTCCCTCCTACTATTCTAACTCGAGTTTTAGCTCAATCATACATGTCCTTAATTGCCCTAATATATGTCATAGGGACACTTTTCACCTCTAGACACCTCCAAAGGGCATCCCTTAGAACCTTGTTATAGGCTTTCTCGAGATCAATGAACACCATATGAAGGTCCTTCTTTCTTTCTCTGTATTTCTCCACTAATTTCTGAACAAGATGAATAACTTCAGTAGTCGATCGTCTCGGCATAAATCCAAACTGATTCTTCAAAATAGACACTACTTCTCTCACTCTCATCTCCACCATTCTCTCCTAGACCTTCATAGTGTGACTTAACAACTTGATACCCCTGTAATTGTTACAATTTTGAATATCCCCCTTGTTCTTATACATAGGAACCATAATACTCCTCTCCATTAATCCGGCATCTTGGTCGTTTTCATAATAGTATTGAACAGTCTAGTCAACCACTTTATACTATCCTTGACCATGTTCTTCCAAAAATCTATCGAAATCTCGTCGGGTCCGATCACCCTCCCTCTTTTCATCCTACTAATAGCCCTCCTAACCTCCTCAACTCTAAACCACTAGCAATAACCAAAATCCCGATGACTTTCGGAGTGTGCCAACTCACCCAGCTCAATATCTCTATCTCTTTTTTCATTTAAGAGTTTATGAAAGTAAGCTTGTCATCTTAGTTTAATTCATTTTTATTAAGTGTTTAAAAAGTTATTTTGAAAATTTTTGTTCAAACAAAACCACTTTAAAACACCTAAAAATAAGTCAGGTCTAACAGACTCAAAGGATCGTTTCGTAGAGTGTATAAGAAGGATGATAAAAATGATATTTAGTAATATTTGCATAAATTATATCGACATTATATCTTATACATTGTTCCGGTTGATGTATTAAAAATAACAAGCCATGCATAGCTTCTATAAATATTTCCTCTGTCCAACTTCACTTAGCCCATGTTGACTTGACACAAAAATTAAGAAGTAGTAAATGACAGGGTAATTTGATAAAATTATCCTTTGAGTATAATAAATACTGTGTTTTAAAAAATGTGATAGGAAAATGACTATAATTAATTATAAGGGCAAATTAGGAAGTAAGTGTAAAATTATCTCTTGATTTCATAAAGTGAACAAGTATTGTTGGACATCTAAGTATAGTGGACAAATAAAAATAGACGGAGGGGGTAAAAATTTATTTACAAAAATATCCTCCACAATCTTTATTTTTGAAAGAATGGAAAATGTTTAAGAGAAATTTGAGGAGCAATTATATCATTAATAATCTAATGTACGTATAAAAATTATTTTTATTATTAATACACAAAAGTTCATAATATTAATAACCTCAAAACAGAAGATACCAATCAATAAAAATACAAAATTAATGCATGTATTATTTTTTAAAACTTATATTTATGAAATATTCAATAACATGTTTTAAAAGGTGATTGTTAATTCACTTTTCCCATTATATCTTTTTGGGGTGATTTGTCTTCTTAAATTATGAATGACTATTCTTAATCAAATTTAATGATTAGTTAGACTTTTCTCAATAATGAATTAAATTGAACATTGACTTTTCAATTATCATGATTGTGTTGCTTTTTCACTTTTGATGTATGAAAATTGAAAGTTTATTGAAAAATCTCAATCACTATTTCTTGTACTCCTACTTGCTTCTTTTCTCCTAACATTTAAATGAGAAAAGTAAAAACTCCATATGAAATCATAAATTGTTAGATTAGGTACCACTAAAAAGATTTGGTGCAACGGATGTAGTTATTTCTCTCTTATGAGATTTGGGGTTCGAGCCTTGAGATGAAGTGCTTCCCCCCAAATGAAGCTTGAGATATAGTCGAGCTTCAATGTGGCATCGGACACCGGATGAAAAAAATAAAAAAAAAATTATTAGATTAGGTGGGTAGGTTAGACCAACTAAAATATATCCTAACTTACATAATAACATTTTCTCAATAATACGCCCATCATGTCAAAATAATTGAATTATTGAAATATGACATGCATCTTAAGGAAAAAAATAAAATTAGTTGTATTTTTTATTTTTGTCCTTTTCAAACTCCAAATTAAAACACTAGTAATGACCATGTCAACTCTCAATACTCATTTAATAATGATGGATAAAATTAAAAAAAAAAAATCTATATCTATCTTGAATAGTGAACAATTCAATTATTTTAAACATTAAAAATACTTTAACAATTCAATTATATTAGAATGGAGGGAGTATAGATTCATCATTTACTTATATTATAGAAGGGTCTGCAAGCACACATGTTATAGTCGATATGTGTGCTTTATGGAATTTAAAATGCATTAAAGGCTA
>JAABOM020000002.1:667660-679407 GCA_011800125.2 Solanum clarkiae
AAAATGAAAAAAATAATTATAAAATAAAATAAAATATATTTATATTATATGCATCTCCTAATATATAATTTTTTTATTAAAATTCATATCAAACGCAAAATACTTTAGGCATAAAAACACGATATTCTAATCTACCACCAGCTCTTAACTGCATACATTAGTGTGCTATGCTTAGCTTTAATTAGACTCCATAATATTCACACCCGCTCTCTAATCTCTAGCTAGTTATCTTTTCTATTTTAATTTATGTGTTATTTTTATATTTTTTTTTAAGTTAGATAATTTAAATCTAATTAAAAATTTGAGTATGAAAGTTTTACATTGAAATTTAAAGATGTTATCAAACTTTAATAAAAAAGCTCATCTGCTTTATTCATTAAATTTTTAACTTATTTATGTTATTTTTACTCGAGAAAAAGCTCAATCATGTTATTATTTGTTAGCTGAAAATAATTTTAATTTTACTTATTTCTACACGTAGTCAACTATGATTCATTCACGTTATTAATTAATCATTTTTTTAAAAGAAAAAAAGATAAAAAAAGATCTAAATATATCGTTCAGCTTTGAAAAAATATTTAATTATGTCATTCGTTAAAAGTTTGGTCTATATATGTATTTTAATTAACAAATAACAACATGAATAAACCTGTTTTCAAAGAAAAATAACATAAATGAGCCAAACTCTTAACAGATAAATAAATTTTTTTTCAAAATTTGAAGATGTATTTAAGTTTTTCTTCAAAAATTTTGAATAAAATTTATGTATTTATAAATTACATAAAAATTATTATAAGTTATAATAATTAATAATTTAAAATAGTTAAATTATATTTACAAATTTTAAAAATTCGAAAAGTGTCTAGTAAATTGGAGCATTGCTTCAACTCCATATATTTGAAGCAGCTCGGCGTTTTTCTCACTCACCGAAGCAATTAAATCCATGGCTTCAGCTTGCATAAACAACGTCGGAGTGTCGCCGGAGAAATTTCTCGATTGTTCTCCGGCCAAGTACAACTCCTACGGCTGGTTGAGTCCTAGAATCTCTAATGAGAAGGCAACAGCCGTTGATAACCCGGAAGTAATATTAGATCCGGAAGTTCCCGTCAATGAAATGGTGGATTTCGAGTTTCGACTCGAAGATCCGGTGAAAATGTTACCGGCGGATGAGCTTTTCTCTGATGGAAAACTCGTACCTTTGCAACTCCCGACGGTTCGTCCGGCGGCTGAGTCTATGTCGGCCGGTGTAAGGTCGCCGGATACGCCGAAACTTCGTATGAGAAATAATGAGATTTCTCGTACAGACGCGTCTCTGTTCTCACCGAAGGCTGCAAAGTGTTCTAGTCGGTGGAGGGAGATTCTAGGGTTGAAGAAATTGGCTAATGAGAAGCACGAAGCTCAAAAAAATTGCTCAAATGCTCATAAATCTCTGAAGAACTTCCTCAATCGCAGCTCAAAATCATCCTCCAATGATGATTCGTTTCTTAACCTTCCCTTGCTGAATAAGGATACTGATAACGAGTCCATATCAGTTTCTAGTTCCCGATTATCTCTCTCATCGTCTTCCTCTTCCGGCCACGAACACGATGATCTTCCCAGGCTTTCCCTTGATTCTGATAAACCAAGTAATCCTAATCCCCCTAGAATACGATTAGTGAAACATAGAGCTCTATCGTCGGAAAATCCTATCCCCACTAGACTGGCTTCCAGCCCAATACATAGGCAACCAGCTGCTGATTCTACAAGTACTGTACGGGGACTCTCCATTGATGATAGTCCTCGCATGAACTCTTCCGGGAAGATCGTCTTCCACAACTTAGGAAGAAGCGCAAGTAGTCCAAGCAGCTTCAATGGTGGACCCAGATACAAACATGGAGGCGGGGTGGAAAGGTCTTATTCAGCTAATGTTCGTGTTACTACAGTTCTGAATGTTCCTGTTTGCAGTTCTCTTAGAAGTTCTTCAAAATCTGGGGTATTTGGGTTTCCCCTGTTTTCTTCTTCACAGAAGAAAAAAGATGGTGCAGCAGCTGTAAACAGGAAACACCATAGCAGCAACAAGCCAAACAGAACCGATCGAATCAAAGAATGAAAATGGCCTGGTAATGTAATCCTCAAACTTTTCTGATTGTACAACAAGGCTTAGAAGATTATATTATGTAAATATGCATGGAATTAACTCTTGTTTAACTAATAGTAGTACTCCATTAATGTTGAATTTCAAGTTAACTTTTCTGTGATTTTCTTTAACCTAAAAGCTATGGAATCAATTCTGTGATTCAGTGCTTTTAGAAAAAGTTGAATTTCCTTCTTTGTTTCAGTTTGTATAATGATGGTGTTGGGGTTGATTCTGTTTGGAAGCATGTGTTTCTACTGCTTCGAGAACTGTAGCATTGCATTACAGGGCCATGCATTACTTTTGGCATCTTTCTCTGCCCTTCCATCAACCCCCTCCCCCACTCCCAACCCAACACCCACCCACCCGCAATACACACACACACATACAAACTAGTTGCGAAAGCCTGTGTTGGTACGAGTCCAATATACGTTATTTTGTGATTTTAATTTAATGATATTAATATTTTTTTAAATATTTTAAGAATTTTAAGACAAGCTGCTCAACCTGTTGCCTGATGGAAAAAATAGGATGGAAAAAATATTTATTTTTCCATCTAAACATTGAAAAATAAATATTTTTTTATCCTATTTTATATGATATTCTTTGACTTTTGATATGATGTTTTAAAAAAAAAGAAAATACTTTTGAAACTTGTAGTTTAAAACAGTTCTTAGATAATTATGTTATTGAGAGTCATTTTATTAAGAATAAAAGGGGAATTTTAAAAGTTAAATTTTGATTAGAGTAAGATGATATTTTTTTTAGAATGCAATGAAAAAGAGATGGTAACACATAAAATTGGTTGGAGGGAGTGCTATTTCATAACAAGAAACAAAACTAATACAAAATAAAGAGTTATTTATTGATTTTATAAAAATAGACAAGTCTTATGGATGGATATAGAAAGTATAAGTTTTTGAGTAATAAGAGCATGGACAGTCGAACAAAAATTAGTGTCTCCTCAAACTTATGTTCTAACTTCTCAGTTTAATTTATTACTTTGTGCAGCTGCTTCTTAATTTATGTATTGTATTAATTAATTAATTAATTTTGATAAATAAATTAAATTTTTTGCATGATTGATGTTTTTTTTAATCATTATTGATCATTCATGTGGTGTCTGTAATATATACGGTCCATTGTAATGAATGATCACTGTTATAAATCTCATGGCTAACGTACTTGTAACTCTGAAATAAATGATATGTTGGACCAGTTGATTTTTTCAACTGCTTGTCGTTTGTGTACACAATTAATGAACTGTCAATTCAAGAAGACAGTTTAATCATCTTTAAAATCTATCTTTGAATATGAACACTCGTTCAATATTAGGACTTTTGATCGCAAAATTTAATGTGGTAAGAATGGGGATACTAAACACCAAACATGTCGGGAAGAAGAAACACGGATTACAATATAATCATCGTTGATGAAATTAGAATTAAGGGAATTCAAATGATTTGGCTTGAAACATTTATAATAGTGAAATCCCTTGGTTGTGATAAGGCCTTTTGGATTGAGCTCATTGTATGAATGGGATACTAAATCTTCAAGGTGTCCTCCCCCCCCCCCCTCAAAAAAAAAAATATCAGAGTAAATAACATAGAACTATCAGAAGTCACTCAGTTGGTTGGGCTTGAAACATTCGTGACAGAGATTTCAAGTTCGAAATTCCTTACTCGCGACAAGGTCTTTTGAGTTGAGCTCATCGCACGAAACTTAGTTTGTCTAGTGCATTTTATTTTTAATATGATTTGTGATCTATTACACAAAAATGAATTGGTTTGTATAATGCTCGCCAAAAAATAGTTCCAGAGTACATAACATTTGGTGGACAGAGTTTAAGAGGATAAATGATACTCTCTTCGTTTCAAATTAATTAAATTTTTGAGATTTTTTTCAAAGTTTAAAATAGTTGGAATTGCTCAAAGTTCAAGATGAATGTTTGAAATATTTTTTTATATTTGCAGTTCTTGAAGTTTTATATTTTTGATGAGATAAATTACACTACATATTTATAACTTCACATAGGATAATAGTGGATAGTATGACTTAAATTTTATCTTTAATTATTTTTAATATGTATGTATTTTTTCACGAATTTAATTAAAATGAGACAAAAAAAATAAAATTTTGGGATGATAAATCAATAATTATGATTGATCTTAGTGATTTAATATATAATATTTGCAAAGCAATAAATACAGAAATAAAAAAGGTTCAGAATGTGTAGGACATGACATGCAAAAATTAAATTTTGTGCAGTTCAAAGTCTCAACTAGACAGCTCCAGCATGCCTTGAAATTATTTTATGAATCTGCTGATTTTGTTTTTTTACCTATTTAATTTTTATTTTTATATTATATTGTGACTACACACTGAACTGAATTGTACTGTCTTTGGCTCTTTTGAGCTGTTATCAAACTGTATATTGTATTTTTTTTATATCAATAAATATCTTAGGGGACAAACTAAAAGCAGCAACAAGAGGTTGCAAAGAAAGCATTATTTATAGTATTGAATATTTATTCCCACTGAGGCAGCCCTTGATGAGTGACGGAACGAGAATTTTGATTGTAAAAAAATAGACACAAAAAATTTATCAAAAGAAGTTTGACATTTATCATATATACATAAAAATTATTATTATTTTATTGGAGATAGAGAAAAGAGAAACGGGGAGAAGATTATAATGTGGACAATAGAACCATCACCAATAGAGTGGGAATTTAGATGACCAATTAACTGAGTTACTGAGATTCTCAACATAAAAATTATTTTAATCATAGGATAATTTTTCAATCGAATGAGGTTTAGAATCGTCTGACCAACAAGTGGCTCCACTCCCGCCCTCGTCCCTCTGTCTAAACCAAAAAGTAGGGTAATTTTGCATCAAATCGCAAATTGGGAGGGAAGAAATGATTAATAGTTTAATTTAATTTAGTTTGATATTGAAAAATAAAACCTAACTGTATTTGGATTGGCTTGATTCTGACTTTAAAAAGTCAATGTAAGACCAAACTAATCCGATATTATATATACTCTATAATTTTGAAATTCTCCTTATTTTATACATAAAAGTATTTACTTTGATATAGTTTATAAATATTTCTTATACTTTTTCATGAATTTTATCTTTACACATATCATTTCAAATTTAACTTAGAATTTTGAATGATCCAATAAAATATTATAGTACATGAATATTGATTACTCTAACAAAGTTCAAATCAAATATACACTAATGCTAACAAAAAAGAAAAATCAATTCAATACTAAGAATGGCAATATATTGAATATTTATTCTTTAATTTTATATTGATTTTAGACAATTAAAATACATAATCTAATTTTAATTTTGCTTTAATATTTAGTTATGAAATTAATATTTATTAGACTTATTTTAGCTCAATTTAATACTTCTAAATGTACAATTATTTTCATTATAACTTATATGTTTTTAACTTTGTATGAATACTTTACCAAAAAAATTCAAAAACTCAAGAAATTTGAAAAAAAATTCCAAGAAAACACCAAAAACTCAAAGTTGAAAAACTTTAATTTTATTAGTTTGATTTGGTTTATAGTTTAAAAATCCAATTCAAATAGTTTAATTTGATATTTGAAAATTCCGAACCGACCAAATCCATGCATGGGATCATCAATTTTTTGTTTAACAAGAATTCAAATTGATTGCATCTTTTCTATCCTCCTATATGCTTCTAAGCATGTGACTCCCTACACAAATCTCATATCAACCAAAAAAAAAAAGGAAATTTTTATAGTAGTAATACACTTGAAATTAACCTCTGTAAGTGCTCAACGACGTCGTCAACAACAACATATCCAGTGGAATTTCGCAAGAACCTCTGTAAGTGTTGAACCAGAATATTGGCCAAATTTAGAAGAATGACCAAGTTTATTTCTGGTTTCTGTTGCAACTTTATAATCTCAGTATAAGTATAATGAAACCAGCAAAATGAATATTTAGTGATATACAGAATATATGTAATTCTATTATAAGCGACAGAGAACTTCAGAACATTTTGCAGCAGTAGCCAAGGCACTAATGATAGCCCCTTCAACACTGGGACTAACACAATAGTCTCCGCATACTGCCAGCCTTTTCTTCGCGTCCCAAAGGCATTTCTCATCTCCTGCTATGCTTATTGCTGGGAATGCATGGCCCCTAACAGATTCACACGCGATAGCAACATAAACATGACATGAAATGTAAGTATAACATGTTGAGGGCGGAATAGTGATGATGCAATTCATATTTGTTTCATGCCTCATTAGATTCCAAGACATAATTTCAGCTCAAAGCTGAATATTTGCCTTGCAATGATGATGAAATCTATGGTTTTTTCCCTCTCTTATCTGGATGATGCTTGCGTCTTGACTAGCTTGAGAAGTACCTCCACTATTCCATCATGTAGGTACATCGTCCTACTAATACAGATACCGAATCACTCTGTCTGCATGGCCTAGTGTAATGACCCGCATCTTGATCATCTCAAAGGGGGAAGAATCTAGAGTCTTAGAGGGGTTTTTGGAAGGCTCTAGAATATTGTAGATAAATCTTGAAATGTCTCTAGAAATATTGGCACTCATGGCCTCCATACTGGCGCTCATGACCTCCATATTGGCACTCATGGCCTCCATACTGCTTAGCGCGTCCATGAGTCTAGATATTTCTAGGGACATTTAGATTTATCCACAATATTCTAGAGCCTTCCGAAAACCCTTCTAAGACTCTAGATTCTTCCCCTTTTAAGATGATCAAGTGGTGGGTCGTCACACTAGATTCGAGGAAAGATATCACCTAGCTTTTGAAGAACAAGTTGATAAAGAGAAGATTATCCACAACTAGGTATATATAACCTATATTGGTTCCGGTAGGTGATTGAATAGCTTATCAGGCCTTGTTAGGATATTTTAGAATAATTCTTCAACTTATATGCCAAGCAACAACAGGATTATTAGGAAACTTGAGACATTGTTTCTGGTCCTAGAGCATATTCCCCACAAGAAACGTCGCATCTGAAAATTTTTAATAGTGTTCCTTTCGTCTCTTTCAAATGAAGGAATGCATGCAGCTAACAAAATCTGAAACCAAAAGAGCATATGTATATGTTGGATTAGATACCAACCATCGATGGGCCTTCATGAAAAAAGCCTGAGGTATACCGAGCTTCGTGCTTTGAAATTCTTGAAATAGCTCTTCAGCTACTTGCGTTAGTGTTTCACTGGAAGGCTTCTGAAATCCTGTCCGGGCAATAACATCCTGAGCATACTCCGGTGTAGAGTGTAACACCCAGCATTCACTTAATTGGGGAAACAAAAGAACATGATGAAATAAAGCAAATAAGATATAGGCGGAAATGTTCAAGTTTACTCGCAATATTCATCTATTGCATCAAACTACAACATACCCAGTGAAATCCCACAAGTGGGGCCTGGGGAGGGTAAAATGTACGCAGATCTTACCCCTACCTCATAGAGATAGAGAGCCTATTTCCAGAAGACCTTCGTCTCAAAAATATCAAGCCCTTCTACTGCATCAAACTCTTTTTTTTAAAAAAAAATTCTGTACTGTCAAACAAAATATTGATCTGCTCATTAACAACATAAACATATACCTATTGCGTGAACGCCCTGGTTTGCTGCTGTCACAGAATGCCCGATGTAGAACTTTTGAGCTCTTGAATGAGAAGCCTCGTATCGGTATCTCAAATATGATAGGAAGAGAGACATATTCCATCAGGAAATTTCATGGGGCGCATAGCTGCTAAAAGATTTTCTGCCATTCACCAAAATGAAATCCGTGGTTACAGAGCACATCTTACCTCTGTCAAAGGCTCTTCAAACGCCAACATGAGAGCGAAGCAAGGATTAGCAGGAATTTCTGTTGTCTTCAATGGTATTTCTGGAAATTTTCCCATGTCTACATGAAAGTAGCAAGATGCAAAAACAGTAAGTATGAATAGATATATGTCAATATGAGCTTAACGTATCAAAGAACAGATACGATGCTGAAAGGTTTTGCACGGGAAAGTTTATGTATCAGTGACAACACAAAAGCAAGGAGTAATGTCACCTCAATATAAACAAACTCAGTTGAATAAAATCATCATCAAGATGTAGTAACAACTTGATACAATGTCCCTCCATCATCTCCGAGCATACGAGACAGTTTTGATAAAAACAAAAAAGGTTATTATTTGAGTATGCTGTATAATATTAGACTTTCATATTTGCACAGCCACCTAAAATAAAATCTCATGTCATCCCTTCTTGGGCGCAGTTGGCAAATCATACACCTGATCTAAAAAAGGACAAGCCCGATGCACTAAAGCTCCTGCTATGCGTAGCGTCCGAGGAAGGGTCCGACCACATGGGTCTATTGTACGTAGCCTTACCTTATATTTCTGCAAGAGGCTATTTCCAAGGCTTGCACTTGAGCCACTAAAAAAAAGGAAAGTTCACACCAGCGGATTGTCAAAGCACAAGTAAACGACTGGAAACCACTGGCAGGAAGCAGGTGACATGTCTCACAAAACAACTACTCGTACATATTTTATTATGTAGGTCTGAAAAGATGCAACTGTAATCGACTAACAGGTAAGGACAACCCAATCAAATTATCAATCAACAAAAGAATGTAGAGAAATGCCTTACCAATAGTTACAGGTATCCCTCTTACATTCGCGAACCTTTGTGAAAATGTACTTTGGTCTGACGTCACTACTCCCTTAAAGTAACCAAGACTTTCGCCATTTAAACCCGTCAATGACCATGAATCTTCATTATCCAACCACTCCAACCTCCCAACGCCTGTCCCAAACCTACTTTGAACTCCTACATAGTTCAAATAAGAAAAAAAAACCGAAGTAAATATCGTATAGTTGTTCATCTTAGTTGAAAACCATTTCAAAGAATGAATTTCAGCAATATTAGTTGCATACCAGGCTCCTGGCATAATGATTTACAAATCGCATTCATTCCCGGAACACCGACATATTTCTTGTCCAAACCTTCCTAAATTAAAACAAGAGTAAGCAACAACACTACCAGTAAAATCTCATTATTATATGCATGTGACCCTATGGCTATGTGCTAATATTAAATAGCTACAACAGTAAAATGCAAATTTTCCATAGATAACATGTTCGCTTTTACCAAGAACAACATACCCAGTGGAATCCCACAAGTAGGGTCTAAGGAGGGTAGAATGTATGCAGACCTTACCACTACCTCACAAAGGAAGAGAAGTTGTTTCATGGGAAAAGGAAAAGGAAACAAAAAGAACGACTAATAACGAAAAGCACATGATAGTGTGTAAATACGATAAAAAAAACATTTGTGCTTTTACCATTTTCCGATATTGTATTTAAGTTGTTCACTCAACGCCATACACGAAATGCAGGCGCTTAATTAAGCCGCCTGACCTTTGTATCCAACATGAGCAATGTATAAGAATCCTTTGTGACATACAATCCAAAAATAAACCACATAATAGGAAGAGTAGCAGGAACTCATCAACATCACAAGTAACCGCTAGTAGCTAGATTCCATACATAACTTAATACTCTTTATCTCAAAATCTTAAAATGGTCATTTATTCGGAACTTTCCAAGATAAACCGTTGACACTTTAAATAATCCCTTAGTTATGACATGAGCATAAAAGTTTCCTCTAGTGAATGAATTAAATAAATCTATACACCTGTAAATTATAGCAATCCACATGAATAATCAAAAAGAACATGTACAAATATTCTTTCTTCTTTTGGCCTTAAAATATTAACAATGTGAACACAGCCTAACTAGCCATGATGTTTAAGCTGTTCACTCAACCTAAGTTGCTCGGACTCTTCACTTTTGGTGCCGCACCCGTGTCGACACGACATGGGTGTGGGATCCGTGTCCCATTTGGTCAACCGATTTCGGATACTTTTACCAAAATCGATGAGGAAAGTTTGGACGGTTTTAATGATTTCTGTAATCAATACAAAAGCTAAGGTGAAATTGAAGAAAATGGAATACCTTTTATATAGAAATCTCTCTGTCATGCCTTTTCCTTTAATCTCCTTCCAGGATTCTCTTCATGTTTTCCACATAATATCTTATAATTTAGGTTTTATCACTCTATTTTTATATATTTTGATTTTTTTTGGCGAATCCCTGCATCCGTATCCATACATGGATCCATATCCCCGAATCTTGAAAATTAGACCACGGAGGATCCGACCTTTGGATCCGCACCCATATCGGACACCCACACCCGAGTCCGACCAACTTAGCACTCAACACCATACACGAAAATGCAGGTGTTTAATCAAGCCGCTGACCTTTGTATCCAACGTGAGCAAGGCATAAGAATCCTTTGTGACAAACAAACAACAACAACATACCCAGTGGAATACCACAAGTGGGGTCTGGGGACGGTAGAATGTATGCAGACCTTACCACTAGCTCACTAGTAAGAGTAACAGGAACTCATCAACATCACAGCAACCGCTAGTAGCTAGATTCCATACATAATACTCTTTATCTCAATAATCTTAATGTGATCATTTATTCGGAACATTCCAAGATAAACCGCTGACATGTTGAATAATCCCTTAGTTATGATACATGCATAAAAGTTTCCTCTAATGAATGAATTAAAAATCTATATACCTATAAACTATAGCAATCCACATGAATAGTCAAAAAGAACATGCACAAATATTCCTTCTTCTTTGGTCTTAAAATATTCAACAATGTGAACACAACCAAACTACTAACCAATCCATCAAAAACTCATTTTGAAGAATAGTACTTAATAAACACAAAAAAGTAAAAGAAAGCAGGCAAAACACAATCTACAAATATATAGTCTTGAATGTATTAGCAAATGAAAATGGTCAGCATATTCCAGAACATACATACAACAACAACAGCAACATATCCAGCGGAATCCCACAAGTGGGGACTGGTGGGGAGGGTAAAATATACGCAGATCTTACCACTACTTCACAGAGATAGAGTTGTTGTTTTCGGAAAAACCCTCGTCTCATAAATCAAGCCCCATAAGCAAAAAAGGGAAAAGAAAACGAAAACGACTAATACTGAAAAGCAAATGATGCGTGAATACGATAAAACTAACAACACAGAAATATGCTGACCAATTTCATACATACAAAGTAGACAAAAACAAGCAAACCTGTTCAATTGCAAGAAACTGGTTAGAAGCAAAGTCAAAAGTATCAAACTTTTCTTTCCACTCTGTAACAAGTCCCTTTGATTGCCACTCACAAATAAGTCTCAACACATCAGGATTTGTAGCTGAGAAATAAGGAGCCCCATGATCAAAATGCAGCTCCCTTCCATCTTCTGTCATTTCTCTAATTAAAGATTCAATTTTTAAGAAACCCCATTACATAATTCATGAAAATTTTCATAAATTAAACAACCCCATTACCTTCTTTGAGACATACGTCCACCTGGACCTCTTGCAGATTCAAAAAGGGTTACTGAAATTCCATTCTTGGCTAAAGTGGATGCACAAACAGCTCCTGAAACTACAGAAAAAGAACCCCATTTACTCAGTTTACACTCAAATCTTCACAATTTTGGTCAGTATT
>JAABOM020000002.1:689111-706297 GCA_011800125.2 Solanum clarkiae
AATATATATATATATATATATATATATATATATATATATATATAAATAATTTATTTATAATTCGATAAATAAATAAATAAATAAATACACATACTATTCATAAACTAGAAATCTCAAATCCACCGATAAAATGAAGACTTTCCTTCTTTTTAGGTGTCATATTTAAATGTTGTCATAACTCACAGTGACATATGATAATAAAGTGGTTTGGTCAAATTTTATTCAATAATATATATTTTTTAGTCAATTTAAAAAGATCACAATTTTTATAATCTATTTGTATAACATGATTTTATACTCACATACATGTTAAGAGTAAGCTTTTTAATACAACAAACTAAAAAACATTTTACTTAATAGATAATGTAATAGTTTTTCTAGTCAAAAATAAATATTTATCAATATACCATATAAAACTCATTTTCTTCACTTGTTAATAAACAATAATAAACTTAACACATTTTGTATGCTCATTTTATCAATATAGTATAACCATGTCAACAACTTATATTATACTTTTCTCCGTTCAATAATAGTTATTCAGTATTGACTTGACACATAGATTAAGAATCAGTAAATGATAGAGATAATTACCGAATCATTCCTTTGAATATAGTAAATGAAATATCTTAAAAAATATAATATAAAAATGACTATTATTAATGATAAGAGTAAATTAAAAACTAAGCGTAAAATTATATCTTGATTTCATAAATCGAAAAGTATTATTGGATATCTATTTAGGAAAAAATATGCAAATAAACAAACATATATTAGTTAATTAGCTAACATAGCTATATTTTAAAAATTAATTATGACTCGCGGTGAATATGTAGCTGTAATTACAGTTTGAGTTTGTATAATTTACGCGATTTATACAAACGTTGTGCGCGATTATATAAAAGTTGTGCGCGAACCAAATTGTATAGCGAAATATATAAACATTGTGAATTGTATAGCGAATTATACAAATGATGTGCACGAATTGTATACCGAAATATACAAATGTTATACAAAAACTGTGAACCATGCAAACATATATAAAATGTTGTACGAATTATACAAATGCTATTTTTAACTATAGTTACTAAATATAATTATTCAAACTATTGCTATGGAGCATAATTAAGATATTATTAGATTGCTATATGCGAAAATTCCTCTACCAATTTTTAGGCCTAATAGATGGGCCAGTCAATTGGGAAATAAATTAAAGTCTGGGAATTGATGTACGGAGGGCTTCTACGACCCGTTGAAGGGTTTACGAGCTGTAGATTAAAGAGAAGAAATTAGGTATAATGAACAAATAAAGATGAACGGAGGGAATATAGTAATATCCACTTTAACAATTAAGACAAAACAAAAGTTATTCCATTATCATTCCCAATTACAAAAGTAAGGAGGCAAAATGGCAATTTAAAAACATAAAAGGATGTTTCTCTAAATACATAAATTAGTAGGACCTATTTGTAATTATCAAAACATAAATAAATGGCGGACGGAGGACCCAAGAAACAAAAGTCCAAATTTCATTCAATTTCAAATAATAACTTTTTCAACAGCACACACGACCAACTCAATATTTTATTTAAAAAAATATTTATTTTATTTATATAACCTATGGTTGAAAAATTTAATATATACCTAAACAGTTCATAAAATCTATACCTACTCACACTTTACACCCTCACTTGATTATTTTTCATCTGTAATTTTTGATTATTTTTTAACTGTTCTTCCTTGATTTCTAGGGTTTGTGTAACAATTTCGACAGTTTGTGTAACAATTTGAATAACTATTAGAGTATGTTAATGAATTGATATTTTGTAGTAAAATTTTTTTTTAGATTTTTTTTGGTGCAAAAAAAATGGGAATTTGCTATTCATCAAGTAAAGGGAAGAAGAGTGAAAAAATTGATTTGAAGTTGAGGAAGAACAGTTGTTCTAATGGTGATTTGAGTACATTTATCAGTAAGTTGAGTGGCGGCGGCGGCGGAGGTGAGGAGAGAAGGGTTCAACAAATTCCGGGAAGGTTAATTGGGAATGGTGCTAATAATGTTGGTTGTTTATACACTCAGCAAGGGAAAAAAGGTATCAATCAGGATGCAATGATCATTTGGGAGGTTTGTTACTTTACTTCGTGGATCATAAAATGGTGCATGTTTGTTATTTTTCCTAATTTTTTTGGATAATCGTGGTGTTCGGACTAGCAACAGGTATCAGGTAACGCTGTTAAACGAGAACTTGCATGGTGCTTTTTTTTTTTTGTCACTGCTGGTGATACCTAATGCTTGTTAGAAATCAAAAGAAAATAGTATCGAGAATGATTGGAAAGTTGGAAACAAGACCAGATATAATTTGATCAATCCGAAATCTTATTGAACTTGAGACATCATGGTGTGAATCTGTTATACCCACCAGTATGGAGTTTACATGCACCCTTGAGTGTAGATGTGAAGCTAACTCCTAAATGTGTATGCAAAATTTGAATTTTGATGATACTTATTCAGTGTTGAATATGAAATTAGATTGATGTGTATGCATAAAATTATACCTTTTAAGCTGAGGGTCGATTGGAAATGTCTTTGCCATCACTAAGGAATAAGGTCTGCATACATCTCACCTTCTCCAGATCTTACACCGTGTATGTTGTCTTAATTGGAATCCCACTTAGTGTTAAGAGTTGAATCTTCATAGGAGCTCATCAAAGATCGGTTAGGGAAGATGAAAATGATGAATAATCTGAAAATGGATTAGTTTCATGTTTTTTCCTTCTCTGTGATGGATAATTTTTTTTCTCTGTTTAGTTTGGCATCAGCTTCGTTTAAGTAGCATCCTTCGATTCTTGAGTTCCATTTTGACTTTTATCGTTTCAAATTTCCAGACTGCTCTGTTTCTTGTAGTACTTTCTTATTTCCTTTTGGGTTGTGGCAGTGACCTTGTCATGATGGAGGTAATGAATCTAAAAGTTGGGTCTTTTAAGTGTCTACACATGCTTTTTTGTTCCGATGCCCCTTTGATTTGTCAGTTGCGATAGCTGTCTTAGCAAAACAACTTTGCTGCTGATAACCAATCACCAAATGGTAGTTTGCTCGAGACCTTTATCCCCTGGCCCTCTTTGGAATTTTTATTTTCTGCTTCATGTTTTTGTGCTATTATTGTTGAGCGTCAAAAGTTATGTATTAGGAACGAATAATTATTATCCTTGTAAGAAGAGCAAGGATTGTAATTTTTAGTTTTTTTGTAACCACTTGCTTTTGGTCTTTGTGCGGAAGATTCTTATAATATGCTGTAACATGTTATCTTCTTCAGAAAAAAAAACATAGTTATATCTCTTGTATTTTGTTTTATCTGTTATTTGACAAACGATAAATTAATTTGTTCTTGTCTATTGGGTCAGTTTATGACTTGGTTGGAATGTTTCTACAATAGAATTATTGTTCGAGAAGCGATACAACCCTATGTGGAGTATTTGATGGGCATGGTCCTCATGGTCATATGGTTGCAAGTAAAGTTCGAGATTATCTTCCAATGTTGCTGCAATCAGAGTGGGAAACTAAACCCTGTGGTGATCAAAATGCTATATCCGAGAATGGAAATACTAATGGAGGCTTACATTTTGACGACATCGTAGATGATGATATAGTCGAATCTGTGGAAGCTGAGAACAATGAAAAATTCCCAGAAATCCATCTGCAAATTAAGAGGTCAATCTTAAGGGCTTTTAGATCAATGGATAAGGAACTGAAGTCACATCCCTCAATTGATTGTTTCTGCAGCGGGTCAACTGCTGTTACTTTGGTAATGCAGGTAGTTACCATAATCTTGGTTTCTTTTAACTTCAGCCCGAATTGATGCATTTAAATCTAGTGTAACTTGGTTGAGTCTGGAAAAGCTGTGTGGTCCATACTTGTCCGATATGCATGGTTTGAATCATTGTGCATCAGTATCTAAGTGCATGTCTACAGTACTTTCTTCTAGTAAGTCATTCAGTATCAAAATCATAGTTATGCCAAAGTTAGCTATGAACATGGTTCACACCTGCCAAGTAAGTTCACAATGCACAAAAATATGATCCCCAGATTCACAACCTTTCTCACGGATATAGAATCTGCTGCTCGTTAACCAACCCATCCATGTCAAATTTTCTTGCATTAGACATGCTTTGTGAGACCCTAACCAAACAAGGAAGGCAACTTTTTTTGGGATTGTCGTCTTCCAGATCATCCTCCAATGCCACTTTTGTTCTTACACCAATTGAATAACATTTAGTATAACCATTTTTACTCACCTATAATTGATCTATTGCTTTTACTCGTCTGTTTTTAACTTTGGGCTGAAAAACGAAAATATTCTTTTTGATGTCCATTCTATACTGCATAGGTTGGATTAAACATGAAGCTGTAGTTTATTGGTTCACCTTTTCTTTTCCTTATATTTAAAGACCCCTAACACACTGGTATTATGAATCAACATTTAAGAGGAGGACCTACACTATATAAAAATTCCTCTTGATTTCTGCTTGACGATTATCTACAGTATGCTTCTTCCATGTCCAGTTTGAACTGGGCAAGATCTCATTTAACATGATGCTGTAAACAGTCATACTGATAGTGGCGTGCACCTTACGATGAACTACACAGAGTGCTTGATGTGAGCTTTTATCCTATCATTGTTAACCTTTCCAGAAAAAGTTGGCTACGGTTTTGAATTCATGCATTACGGCCAGTATATCTATGCCAATATGTAGTCAGACCATCCAAAAAATATTCTTGTAAACTGGGGAAGAGTGCATTTTAGTGCTTCTCACTTACTGTCAGAATGCAGGGAGTTGTTTAATTAGTTTGTGTCCTGACTTATTTAGAATTAATTTGTGATTCTTCCTTAATCAACCGTTTCATGACTTTGTGTGTATGTGGATTCGTGTAGAATTTTGGATTGATGAATATCTCTGTTGACCAGGATATGATATTGAAATATTACACTTTCAGAAAATAATAACGATTGAGTGGGAAAGTTTGCACATGATTCTGCTTTAGCATGGTTTTCTTTTGCATCACTAATTGCTGTTAGCGTCTTGAAAGAGGACGGTAACCAATCTTCTGAATGTCCTCAGGGCCAGGATATATTTGTTGGTAATGTTGGTGATTCAAGAGCAGTTTTGGCAACAAGAGATAAAGACAACTACTTAATGGCTGTACAGTTGACTGTAGATTTGAAGCCTAATCTTCCAAGTCTGTTTGTCTCTCTCTCTTCCCGCCCCACCTAACACACACAGTGCACATTAGTTGAAGCTGAAATCACTTAAAATTATTTCAATTGTTTGAACTCAGTAGTTTTGGTCTTCCTCTCGTAGGAGAAGCTGCGAGAATCCATAAATGTAAAGGAAGGGTTTTTGCACTACAAGATGAGCCAGAAGTTGCACGTGTGTGGTTGCCGAACTGTGACTCTCCAGGTTTGGCAATGGCCAGAGCATTTGGTGATTTTTGTCTCAAAGATTTTGGGTTAATTTCTGTGCCAGATGTGTATTATCACCGCATTACTGAAAGGGATGAGTTTGTCCTCCTTGCAACTGATGGGGTAATTTCTTTCTCTCTCATCGTTTAATCCTCTCTCAACCATGCAGAAAACCTACAACATCTTGTTCCTTGTTATACCCCATTTACTTTTTTGGGTTTCTCAATATTTTGGCTTTAGCGATGTAGGTTTGGGATGTCCTTTCCAATAAGGAAGCTGTGGATATTGTAGCCTCCGCTCCAAGTCGTGCAACAGCTGGCCGAGCTCTTGTTGACTGTGCTACCAGAGCATGGAGGCTAAAATATCCAACGTCAAAGAATGACGACTGTGCTGTGGTATGCCTTTACCTAAACTCCACACCTGCACTTGATGTCAAGGTGATAGAATGCCAAAATAAGCTGATGCATTCCCCCGAAATGGAAATTAAGACAAATACTACAGATGGAAATAAGCTGACGAATTCCCCTGAAATGGAAACTAAGCTGACAAATTCCCCTGAAGTGGAAATCAAGACAAATACTATAGATGGGCATGTTGGAAGATCAGATACTGAAGCTATTTCAACTTCTCAGACTGCCGATCGTGAAGATAATGACAGTGAGATAGTTCCAGTCGTTGAGTCACAGGAAGAACATCGTCTGGATAGGGGTCTTGGCCAGTCTAAGAGAAGTATTGCTGAGTTCCTTTCAACTGCACAAGATGATGAATGGTCGGCCCTCGAGGGAATTACCAGGGTTAACAGTCTTCTTAGTCTTCCTAGATTCTTGTCTGCTGAAAAAAGGTCCAACAGTTGGAGAAGAAAATGGTTATGAGACATCAACGAGTCGATGTCATTGGTATCTCCTGCTGCTGTTGTCAAAGATTCTGTAAATGAAACTGATAGGTGTAGTAGTATAGCTTTTCACTTAGATGGGTTCAGATCCTCTTGCTGCTTCCGTGTCGGATCCTTTAAAAGCTCCCAGTGACAGATTGTTCTTGTGGACTGTCCAAATTGCCAATTCTTTTTGGTAGGAGAAGTTGTATTTTCTGCTTAAGTTTGTGTACCTGGCTCGGCAGGAAATGACTAGTATTTTTTTGTGCAGTACTGCTTCTGTTTTCCCCATCTTATCTACTTCAATTGATTTCCTTTTGTTCAGCTATGAGCTTGTGATTCACTCCTGATAGTGCACATCTAGTTTTTCTGTGTTTCAAATATTGGAAAGAATTACGGGTGACAAAATTAATTCCAACCCATCAAACTTATTAAAATTTCGATAGATTAATAACTGCTCATTTATTAGCTCAACCTAACAAATTTAAAATTAGACTGATATTCAACCCAAAATGACTCAAGAGAAATCTTGTCAAAATATTTTTAAAACATTTTCTTCTAAAATTTTGTATATTTTATATAGCCAAAATAAGAAAAAACATAATTTAATTAAGAATTAAAATATTAAAAAAGAACAAATAAAGAAAAACTTTGTAAAAATTGAATCGAATTAAATCTTGACCCATTCTATAACTCATTACTCAAACCCATGTTGACCCAAACACATTTGGATTGAATTGGGTCTTGACGATGATAAATTCATGTCCCAGTAACACGACAGAATCAAGGAATCCCTGGCATACACCAGAAGGAAATGACATTTCATGGAATTTGACAAACTTTACAAGTTTATTCCATTTATGATCTCTTTGCAGCTTTATATCTTCCAACCCCCAACCCACCTCAAAAGTTTATTACTCATTACATTGCATCGTCACTCCCACAATACAATGACTGAATGATGGCAGATGAATAATTTTGACTCTATGCTAGATCTGTACCATTGCCAAGTCTGGCTTAATTATGCTAAAGTGTGGTGCTTGACCTTCAGGGGGATAAAATATTATAGCTTGCAGGCGTTGAGGGATCCTATGAGCTACAAAAGCAGTGAATATAATTTATGCAAAGTTCACAAGGCTAAAGAGGATGCGAATCTGGATATTCTCTAAGACGACGGAAATCGAACGCTTCTACTCTCATATCAGCATTTTAATCCCAAGGTATATTACAGAGGGAACTCCTTCTGAAGAACATCAAGATTCCGCGAGTCACATGCCTCCAACATATCATTTCGAGATGCACAGCTGCCAAACAAAATAGGATTGAGGAAAACTCAGTTAACGAAATAGCAATATAATAAGCAACACGCGAAATTTTCATCATGTGATGCTGTACCTCAGAGATATTCTTAGATATTGCCAGGCGTTATCTGCCTTGGGATTCATTGCTAGTGCCCGGACATAATAACGGATGGAATCCTCATACATACCCTGTATGCAAAAAAAATATGTTTGAAATTATACTCCATGCACTTCTATAATAAATTGAAACAAATCAGGCTTGAGATAATAAAGAAATTATATTTAGATGAAAACAGAACACAGCATTGCATTGAGAATTACAGTCCGGAGCAGGACAGAGAATGGTGCAATTAGATGTCTCTTCGTCATAGGCTCTGGGAAACTATTGATATAAAACTACTTCACGTCTAGATTATTATTTTTAGGGATGGATGAAACAACTCATAAACTTCAGGATTGGTATTTCTGCACTGTTCAGCACAGGATTATGAAGAACTCATCCAGAACAGCAATAAACTGACAGTAACTACTACCACATGATTTGATCAATCGTGCAGATAATACCATAATCACAACCAAACTTCGAAAAATATGTTTACTACCTAAGTTGCACGGACTCTTCACTTTCAATGCCGCACCTGTGTCGGATTCTCTGAAAATATACTAACTTTTGGAGAATTCGCCACGCACCCCGCCGACACTTTTGAAGAGTCCGAGCAACATAGCATACTATTATTAACTTGGGAATGAAGTGTAACTTGAGAACACAAATAAACATTTTACAAGTGCGGTTTATAACTTCCAAAGGCATAGAATATCACCTGGTTGGCATAACTGATGCCCATGTTTGCCCATGCACGTACATAGTTAGGCTTTATATCTAGCGCCTGAGAAATTAAAATTGAAATGTCAATAAATCGAATTTTTCTTCAGACAAATCTACAGATATGCATATGTGCACAAACAAAGAAGATGGATGATACAAAAGCAGAAGGCAGCATATGTGACAAAAACTAATGGTGGGAATCTACCAAAAAACTTCTCCTTATCTCAAAACAGTAAAGTCACAGCTCCGTACCTAAGACTCTATACTTGCTCTATAGGACTAATACGCATCTAAGTGAATTAAAAAACATTCAAACACGTCTTTAAAAGATTCAGTTCCAAGATAGACACAACAGGATCATCTGATGGGTGACATCTTTCAGTGCAACACACTATCATACAAATCATACGTAACATGTTTCAGTTCAACACACTATCATACAAATCATAGGTAACATCTTTCAGTTCAACACACTATCATACTGCTAAGAATCCCAGGGCAGTTACATTGTAAGAATTGCAGAGTTCACGCTTACAATATCGACACACTCCTTAACTGTATTGTGTATTAGTAAACTTGTACGGCAGAGTCGATATGCAAAGCATAGGCCAACTTCTTGTAAGGCTGTATATAAGCAACAAGGTAACATATCCAGGCAGATTCACCATTGGATGTCCAAACAGAGGAAAGTGAGTATTCATTACGTGAGATGAAGAATACCTGCTGATAAGCCAATATTGCATCAGAACTCTGCACACTGTTGGCTTGTGTTGCACCAAGCTTATTCCAGAGTGAGTAATCCCTAGGTTTGAGCTTTAGTGCTGTCTTAAAAGACTCTATAGCTTTGTCATATTCTCTTGATAGATTATATAAGACCCCAAGTACTATGTGAACATCAGCATCATCAGGTGCCATTTGAGCTGCATCCGTAAACAATCTAGCTACCTGTATCACATAAAATAAACATCTCAGTTAGTCGCCCTTCATTTACAATTCCTATGCTATTGCCTCCTTTCATTCTCCAATCCTGACAAAAGAAAAGGAGGATGAAGAAGAAAGGCAAGAAAGAGCCAGGATGATTGATTGGCCACAATAGCAAAAACTAGAGTTGCATTTTAGGACTTAAGAGTTTAAAATACCCCTTAACAACATTCAGCAGTTGGTATACTTCAGTTTCGTATCCACCTCAGGTGAGAAGGAAAACACGGGAGGAGAAAGGTAGGAAGAGAAGCTAAATAAGGAGTCTTACATCAGCATGATAGAAAGAAACAGGCTGCTCCTGAGGTGCAATACTCCCATACTTAGGGTGGTGGCGTAACCAACTATACAAATACTTCAATGCAGCTTGTTGCTCCAGTTCTGGACAATTACAAAAAAAAGGAAATAATATCTTCTTTTTTTTTCTAGAATATGCTAGAATTAGTAATCCTTAAAAGATAAAAACTACAGACTACATGTAAAATCAGGATAAGTACAAATGTAACAAAGAATCACTCCTTTGATGTTTGTTGTGTTCCTCATGAGAATGTCCATGAACCAGTATGCTATTTACTTGTCATGAGGCAAACATTTCAAAACTCAGTTGGGAGGCTACAAAAAGCAATAAATCTAGAGGATCAAATGATAATGCGAATGTATTCAAACTTTGAATTAAAGCCCCTACAAGACAAAGTTGCCTCAATGCCTCACGTCATAATAACATGAATAAATTAACTAAACTGCAATACTCTTGCTCTTTTATTTATGAAGTTTCTAAATTAAATTAGCAATTATTACTAGGAACCCATATCACATAAGCAGCAGCACTAAAGTTCGAACAGAGCAGAAGCTCCAAGCCCCATCAAAACAGTATCCTACAAATTTAGGCTGATCTTATTTTTTCTAAATATGAACCCCAGGTCCTCCCATCCAAGAGTCAATTGTGGCCTTTTTTCCATTTTGCTCCCGTGTGTGACTCAGTACTCCAATCTCTTGATTGAAGGTGGATGATCCTTTCTACTATACTTCCCTCACTTATCAAAATTAGGCTCATCCATCACAATTTCTCACTTGAATTAATAAGAAATCTCTATCGAACTGACTACTTACCATTTGTATGACTTACTCCAAGGGAGAGAAGAACTTCCAGATTTGACGGATCAGCCTCCTGTGCCCGCATCATAGCAGCTATAGCCTGTGAATAGATGATTGTGATGTTATGCCTTACCAACAGAATAAGTTGAGCATTTGTTACTCGAGGAAGTCGGAACTATTAAACATATCGACATGCATCATTGGTTTCAGCACCAACTCCTCACATTTGCTTCCAAAAGTTAAATGATTAATGCTACTTAGCAAATCAATTATTTTTCAGTATGATCTCTGATCAAACAGTAAAAGATGGGACAACTCAATTCACGCAATTCTTCAGGCATCACAGACCATTATAACAGTGAAACAACTAAACTCACGAGTTCAATTGGTAATACGGTCTAATAGAGATTAAGAATCAAAATTTTGTAGAACAGATAATGGCTTCAGCTTGAGCTTGAGCTTTTGATCCAGGGAAGCCTCCAGCAGAGTCTAAGGGTCTTTTATGCCAAATACCATTTGACAACCCATCAAATAAATTGAAGGTAAGCTTATGTCAAGGAAAAAAGAAAAAAAACTTGCTGGTGAACCCTCTTACACTGTTATCTAATCATATGTAGGGTATTTCTATCATTCAACAAGAACCAGACAGGCAATTTAGGCGTTTTATTTTTTAACTGTCTCGGGATATCTAGAGGCTTCTGGGTAGTATCATGACTGTTAAAGCAAAATCAGATACAAAAATAACTAATAACGAAAAGACCTTGTGTTGTAATCAAGCATGTCAGTGTTTTATAATCTTTTCTTGACATAGGAAGTTTTTAATGAGAAATGCTGAGAGAATAGAAATGCAGTTACAGTTCATCAATCATTCACAAGAATTTGATCCTTTTCCAGATAAAACACATATAAGAACGATTCAAAAAAGATGCGTAAACTAATATTAACCTGCTGATCATCGTCGTTTTCAGCATGTGCTATGCCAAGTAACCTCCAACCCTCAGCATTTTCAGGGTTCTTCAAGACTTCAGCCTCCAAAGCAAGAACTGCTTCACTTAAGAGACCCTTACGAAACAATTCTTGCCCTTCTTTTAGAGGGTTAGGATGACCAACATAAGGGTTCAGATCAGAGAACACATAAACTCCCCTTGATGCGTCTGATTTCTGCTTGAGAGCAGCTTGCTCATTCATATACCTGTTGGAAAATGGTAACCAAGCACATAATTCAGGGAAATGCATGAGCCTTGCATAGCAGTATGAAAAATCAAAAGAAACAACAGATATGAATAGATTTGCCAATTTCTGCCATGAGAAGACTGGTAAAAAAAATGAAAAAGAAATGGGAAATATAGGGGGAAGCCTCAGAAAGAGGGAGGTACTATCAGGGATTTTAGGGGATAAAGGAGGAGGGGCATAGAGTTTCACTTTCCCCTTTCAGAAATTATCTTCCTTTGAAAAAAAGGGCAAAGAACAAGAAAAGACAGGGATGAGTACATGATGGATGAAAAGCATAGTAACACCAAGACAAAGACGAACAAAATAATAGGAGAGATTCTTTAGAGGTAGGTGATTCATGGGCCTCATTTTGGAAACTCATGATATGAAAAAGAAAAAAAAATATTAAAAAAATTAGTAATTGGGAAAGTCTAATAAATTATCTTTTGACAAAGGAAAAGTCTCATATATTATCACGAATGGAATACCAGATAATTCATATTTTCTTGACCATCGCTAAACTTACTCATCATAAGCCTCTGCCCAGCTATCAGCAGAGGTTTCACCAAAGGCTCCTTCAGCAACTTGACGCCCAAATTCATCTGCCCAATCATCATTCACATTCAACTTTGAAAATTCACTCACCCACTCATCATTTACAGATCCATGCTGCTCACGTTCAGCAGAAAACTCATTCACCCACCCTTGTGGTCCACGAGAAAGCTGAAAAAAACAGAAGTGTCCACATCAATGTGAAAGGACTTACTCATAACATGCTAAAGGAAATTCAGTAACCACAATCATGTTTCAAACCTCATATATAGGTGTTCTCCATATAGAGAACTAACAACTGCCGCAAAACTCGTCAACAATTTAACAAGTCTATTAGCAAAAGAGGAAATAGTAAGCTGAGATTAGCTCAAAGCATCTCAGGTGAAAAATTTCCAGGTTCGACAGATTTTAGCGCATCTCATGCTCATCATAGACGAGACATAACTCACAAATTCTAGGATAAGATCAACACATTCAATGCTTTAATCCTTGCACCAAAAAAAAATCAACATGTGCAATGAACTTGTACTTGCCTCCTCATGTGCAAACTGGTCAGCCCATGCTTGACCTCCACTATGCTGCTGTTCATATTCAGCTGCCCAATCCCCAGAAGAAATTGTAGCAGGCTTGAATTGATTTTCTTCAATAGAAATTTCACCACGACTCATCTTGGATACAAATTGGAGAAATTTGGAATTCTACATGAATAGTTAAAGCAGTCATATACTACTGCAGGTACAAATGCAATAAGCAGACGTACAAAAATAAACGAATGAACAGAAGTATTTATCGGCTAACATCTCCTCCACTCGATATATAATACTCAATTTGTTAAACTATCCTCATTAGATAGGAAGTATGTCCTTGTGATGGTTCAGGTTAGCAATCAGTTTCTGATTTGTTTTATAGTTTATAGTAAGTAGTCGCCATTTCCTGATACAGGAAAAAAGCCACCTGTGCGAGATAGCTCATATAGCCTATCCGAAGCCTGAAAAGGAGGTTTGTAGTCATGAGATATTGCAAAGAACGGGGTTTCAAATTGCTTCTAGGTGCTTGTGGTGCAATGTGGCAGGACAAACAAATAATCATGCATTTCCTCACTCTTCACAGTTGTGGTCTTTGTCCCGCAGTTTAACAGAGACCAGTTGGTTATTGCCAGAGCATACAGCAGATCAGTTAAGCAGCTGGAAAAGAATAATTCCATCCTGTATTTGGTGGACAATTTGAAAGAAAGGAATGGGAAATACATAAAGTACAGTTTGCCAAAAGTATGAGTGGATTGTAATGACACAACAATTTAAATGTTCCCATTCCATGCACAAGATGGTGTAGACATGAAGTTTTTAATAAGACAAAGGAAAACATTCAAATAATCATGACGAACCTAACAGTTGATCAGTTCTGCTACTACACTATGCCCTTAACTTGGGGTGGGTCACAATTACCTCACATGCGTCGATAACCAGTCATAGTATGCACAGAAGAATGACAACATTATTTAAGCAAATATTAAAAAAATAAAATATTAAGACCTAGCACAAAACCTGAAATTTTGGGTCACTGTTTTGAGCTAGTGTGTGGGCCAACATACGTGTTTGTTCCATGGCTGCTAGGTTAGGAATATTTGCACCTCTCATTTGACCAACCATTCCAAGTTGGGATTGCTCCTGCAATCGTTAGAAATTGTACCCATAAACACAATTACAAGGAAAACATGAGAGTGAGGTAAAGGGAAACTGGAGAGAGAGAAAGAGAGTAGCAGACATCATCATCAGTGTTTCTGACATGTATGTTTTATCAGCCACACCAAATGAAAAAGATGAAACACAATTAGCCTTAACGTGTTCTCTGTACAGGCTAGCCCGTGCTTCCCCCTCTCCATTATTTTTTGTGTGTGTAGAAGTGCATGTAGGCTTCTCTTTAAATTCTATGTAAATGATGCTTTAGCCCATAACTGCTAAAAAATATAAATGCTCTAAACATAATTAGTATGATCTCTCTCCCACGTCCCTGCCCCCACCCTCATGTGTCCATCTACATATAACTGTTCTTTCTACTCAGTTCGGATGCATTTTATTCAGAAGTTGTGCAGTAAAGATTCAAATTATTCTATGATGAATCTAATACCACCGAGCATGACAATATTCACAAAGGTAGGTTCTTCCCATTTCTATTTCCCCTCTCGACAAAAATGCAACCCCACCTCATAGAAGACAACTTTCTTTTCCCCTCTCAACAAAAATGCAACCCCACCTCATAGAAGACAAAACTTTCTTACATGCTCAAATTCAGATGCCCAGCCATTAGCACCATGTTGTTGTTCAAATGATTGGACCCAAGCATTGGGGTCAGCATGTCCTACTCGGTTTTGTGCAAACTCATTAATCCATCCATCTGCAACATGAGGCGCAGGTTTCATAGCTAATGACTCATTCCAATACTCCTCAAGCTCGGGATATCTTCCAGGCGCAGGGCCCCTTGCCCTAACATGATTATCAATTTCTAAAGAAGACAACAGAGCATTAACCTGATGAATAAGACAGTTAATTAGTCATACAATAGTTATAGGAAGACAAAATAGATAAACAACGAAGAGCACAGACGTATTTTGGCACATTTGAATAACTGAAGGACCAAAGCAACACAGTACAATCTTACACTTGAAACAACACTCTTTCCACTCACTCATCAAACATAGTATTCAGTCTGTGGAGTTGAAACAAAAATTACTTTTATTTCTTGCTCATAAATACCAATCCACAATCTTCCAAGTCTCAAATCTGTTTGGATTTTCAAGTTACAGTTATGAAAGTCTATCAATTTGCTCCTTTTTATAATCAAGCAAGAGAATTTTCATTCATAAAAATGGCCATAACAACCATAAACAAGAGATATCTGAAAAAGTAGAGAATTTACAAAAAGATACAATTATCTACAACCTCCACCCAATCCTATATACAACAAGGGACTTCCCGTGAGCACCAAAAGAAAATAAGGGAACGAAGACAGCTTTTTAACTGAGAAAAACTTGACCCTACACTTTCAAAAGTTCTCCTATTTCTCACTGCAAACAACCCACATTAGTGCAAGTGGAACCGCGTTCCATGCCGTATCAGTTTCCTTTCTATAGTCCAAAAACAGATGAAACGAAAATTTTGTAAATGCAACAAGTTCGAAAAGTCTATCACATAGCAAATGCATACAGAAAATAATATAACCACAATGAATTATGGTGGATGGGAAATACAGTTCGCAAACATCATTATTCACACATCACATCCGCAAAGAACATAAGCTACTTTTTTTCTGTTTTGGACATTTATTTTGAACAGCCAGACAGAGATAGTTATCATTTATATCTTCCATCAAAACCTGTGTCTATTTTTAATACCATATCGAAATTTCCAATTCAAAAAAAGGCAAAATTTGTTACCAGAGGTGAATTTTTGTTTCATGGACATCTGAAATAGTTCGGAAACTAAGACTGAATGATAATACCGCAGTGTCATTAATTGAGTAGCATTACATAAGAAACCAAACCTGCCCATTTATAAAGTCTTCACTTTTATCAGCAAAAAAATGCCGGGCCATGATCGTGCTACGGTCCCGTATGCATTGCTTGTCACCTTCTGATAAACCTAATAATGGCAGTGAAGCAGGACGAAATGGAACACCACCATGACTGCTGTTGACAAACGAGTGCAGAAAGCTTGACAATACTTGTTGTGGAGGCCCTAGATGGGGGAAAAGAAAATCAAACTCATATAAAATACAATCAACTTTGTGAGATTAGATCCTCATATGTTCACACATGTTTGCAATCACCATCCACATAAACTTATTGATACTGACTTATCCAGCAATAAAAGGAAAGCATCAAGTTTGGAAATGTGAAATGCCATAGCTACAACTTCAATCCTTTTCTCAAATGTGCCTTTTGGATTTTACCTAGATTGTAGAAGATACAGATATCTATCATGTCCTTTGAAAAGTTGGAGCACAATCTCAACTTTACCTTTATCAAAAAAACAAAAGGGGGGGGGGGGGGCATAATAAATGAACGCGTACAGGCTTTTCAACAATCAAACATGAATATCTTCTTCATCCACGGTATAATTCCCCCCTCCTCCCGGGATCTTCTACTACAGACTTTCAGTGCCATATTGAAAAATACACAGAATGACCCATTTGCATGTAATTTTATTCAAGGTCATCAAAAGTAACGATTGAAGAGACTATTAAGTGTTACCATTCAAATCTGGTTGAAGCCGGGCATGCTCCAAAGGGATGTTTGTCACGTTCTGACTTCCATGAGCAACAGGAAGTTGAGGCCTTTGTATCTCATCCCAAGCATCAGCAAGCCTATTTTGATCTCGAAACCCTTGAAGGAACTGGGAACCCTGAGAAAGTTGTATTACAAGTGAGTAATGCACTCAAAGTTGGATCCCTCCTCAACCCACAAACATCTATATATATTAACCTGAATATTTGGCTGAAGTGTATGTTCAAACTCTGATCCTGGAAGTGAGACAAATGGTTCTTCAACACCCGCAAGGAAGTTGCCATTGGACGATGTACTTACTGATGTAGGGATCTCTTTTAGCCTTTCCTGTAAGAGAGATGAATCATTGATCAAGTTAATGCAAGTCCACAACACAGCTACACACAATAAACCTTGATCCAGAAATGCCATTTAAGCCATCCAAACTTAAATTTGTGTCCTTCTCAAGCTATTTCTGTACACAAAATTGTTCAATATAGATACACCTATGTAGCCAATACAATTTACAACTATGATAATGCTAGTATAGAGTAGAAATTAGAGATGCCTATTCCTTCAGTTTTTTTTCTTTTTTCTTTTTTTTTTTTTGTGGGGGGGGGGGGGGGGGGGGGGG
>JAABOM020000002.1:729070-747111 GCA_011800125.2 Solanum clarkiae
AAAGCGTATCTTCGAAGTACCAAACTAGCCATGTGAAGGATGAACAAAAGGTTCTCTAGTCCCTACATGGTGATATTCCCTTTCTTAATTTGTTTTACTGAATCTTCTTTAATGTTTTAGGGTTTATTTATTTGCTATAATCAGTTATGGATAGCTTGGCTCTGAGTTTGTTACTCCCTCTGTCCCAATTTAGCTGTTAGGGTTACAAAAAATAATTGCCCCAAATTAGTTGTCAATTTAAAGAATCAAGAAACAATTAATTTTTTTTTTCAATTCTACCCTTAGTTACTACTCTTAAATGTGAAGATTTGATTTATTAGGATATAATTTTCAAAAGGTATAATATTTATTAAGGTTATTTTAGTCAAATTACATATCTTACTAATTTCTTTTAAAGGATGTGTCAATCCTTACCTTGATGACTAAATGGGACAAAGAGAGTACTTTCTAAGAGCAGTTTTCAAGACAAAAAATGTCATACTATAGATTCGAGATAGAACTACAGTCCCCACGCAGGCCTACAATGCTTCGGCTGCAAATTCGACGCCACTAAGTTCAATTCTAAGCGATTGAAGTAGCATGATTAGACCTTCTTATCATTTTTTTGACTAGCCAGACATGAAGGAATGCCCGAAAATCCTTCGGGACACAAGTGAGGAACCCTGGAAATAAAATGTTTGTTTCGATAACGAGAAAGTTTATCCATTTGATCTTAGTTGTGGCCCCCTAATCAAACTAGCATATTTTTTCACCATGACGTGCATTTCGTATCATTGCAGGAGCTTCCATCAATACTAGTCTAGGAGGGGAGAAATAGCGGTGGAGTCATAACTTTTACTAAGTATATCCAAATATAATGAAGGAAACATAAGAAGAAGCCAAGAGAATTAAGTTGACATCTAATTATATAATCTTTATGTATACGGTGTAATTGTTTAGCGAAAGGGATTTAGATGAACTCCTTATGCCCCCTACCTCCACCCTTGGTTGGAAGTAAGGGTGTCAAAATGAGCCCAAATATACGTAGCCCGCCTAACTCGCCCAAAATTTTAAGGGTTGGGCTCAAGATAATTGTAGTTGAGTTCAATCTCAACGCATTCAAGCCTTAACTCAAATTTTAGCCCATTTGAGTCCAACCCGTTTAAGCAACGAAACACCAACACATACCCAGTGGAATCCCTCAAGTAGGGCCTGGGGAGGATAAAGGTAAACGTGGGAAGGTCATAACCCAACCCAGTTTCAACCCATTTTAACATCCCCAATTTCAACCTAGCCCGCTCGTTTGACACCTCTACCACGCTTCACGCCTCCAAATTCGATGCCACTGAGTTCAATTTCTAAGCGATTAAAGTAGCATGATTAGACCTTTTTATCACTTTTTCGACTAAACCCGACATGAAGGAATGCCTGATAATCCTTCAGGGAACAAGTGAAGAACTTTGGAAATAATACAGGGAAAGTTTATCCCTCTAATCTTAGTTGCATTCCCATAATCAAACTAGCATATTTTTCCACCATGACATGCATTTTGTGTCATTGCAGGAGCCTTCATCAATACTAGTCTAGGAGGCGAGAAATTTGCGGCGGAGTCATAACTTTTACTAAGAATATCCAAATATAATGAAGGAAACATAAGAAGAAGCCAAGAGAATTAAGATGACATCTAATTTAGGCATATATATTTAAATTAATTCCTTATGTCCCCTTAGCCCGCTCAACTTGCCCAAAAATTTATGGGTTGGGCTCAAGATAATTTGAGTTGAGTTTCTCAATGCATTCAAGGCTTAACACAAATTTTAGCCCATTTGAGTCCAATCCGTTTAAGCAACAAAACAACAACAATATATCCGGTGGAATCCCACAAAGTGGGGTCTGCGGAGGGTAAAAGTAAATATGGGCAGGTCATAACCCAACCCAATTTCAACCCATTTTAACATTCCCAATTGCAACCTAGCCCGCCCGTTTGACACTTCTACCATGCTTCAGCCTCCAAAGTCGATGCCACTAAGTTCAATTCTAAGTGATTGAAGTAGCATGATTGGACCTTCTTATCACTTTTTCGAATAACTCGACATGAAGGAATGCCCGATAATCCTTCGAGGAGCAAGTGAAGAACCCTGGAAATTAAATGTTTGTTTCGATAACGGGAAAGTTTATCCCTCTGACTTAGATGTGGGCCCCTAATCAAACTAGTATATTTTTCCACCACAACGTGCATTTAGTATCATTGCAGGAGCCACAATCGGTACAAGTCCAGGAGGAGAGAAATAGTTGCAGAATCAGAACATTTACTAAGAATATCCAAATATAAGAAGGAAACATAAGAAGAAGTCAAGAGAATCAAGTCGACGTCTAATATATATGCATATATAGACACCCTTGGTTGGAAGTGCATGTTCATTTCAATTGCGTTAGATCAAAATCTCAAATAGGCACTAAATTATTATTGGCTCACCTTGGTTGCCCCATGTTGAGAGTACAATTAAATAATAAAAGTGTGCTATATCTAACTGCTTAAGCTTTTAGATTTCAATATGGTATCTAGTAGGGAAAGGCCTTGATGTTGAATCTCACCGCCACCCTTGTCAAAAAGATGGTCTCACCCTTATCAAAGTTGTGGAAATAGCTCTTAGGCCTAAAATACCATGTTTTTTCTCTTCTTTTCCAAATAGATATTGTTATTACGTTACATTATCACAAACAAACAGGTCTTCATAACTAATATACTGCGTAATTTCCGTACTAATGTTTAGAAGTAACAAGGAAATGATTGTGTGTTATTTAAGTCTTTTGAGGATTAAGTTCATTTATATGGTTCCTTGATACAGTAGGATTCTAGGATCAGTCGTGCCATCATATATTATGTTGTTATTGGCCATCATTTATTTTGCTACTTGTATTGTGTTTATGAGTTTTCAATTGCTTTCCGCTATAGTCATTTTTGTATCTAGTATTTTATACTTTTGGGGATCAAACATTTGCGTTCGTCTTCCGTAAACAACCTCTCTATCTCTATGAGGTGGTGGTAAGGTTGCATGCATTTTACCTTCCTCAGACTCCACTTGTGAGATTTCACTAGGTAAGTTGTTGTGGTGTTGTCGTATATGGTTCGTTCATACTGCAGTTTAAATCTCCTCTGGTGTTGTTTGTACTATAGTGTTGATGACCAATGGGCGAGTTCGATCCTTTTGCTAACTTTGGAGATTGGATACCACCTAGCCTGAGCCCGACCTCAAAAGCATTATTCTCTTCACTGGTAGCTAATGATTTTGAAGGATGGCCACCTCATGTGGAGGAAACTAATGAAAGTAAAAGCAGAACCGTCATTGCTGAGCCTCAAGAGCATGTCACCTGGTGCAACTCTGATGGAAAGGATGGGGCAGGAACTGGTGCAATGACTGATCAAACAGTCAAGTCGAGGGCACCATCAGAGCAAGCAACGAGTTCTCGTGGAGGGCTCATGGAAAGAATGGCAGCTAGAGCTGGATTTAACGCCCCAAGGCTGAATACAGATGGACTTAGACCTCCTGCTATGTTACAGAATCAAGAAGTGAAGTCTACTTATTTGAGCATTGCTGCTGGTATCAGTCCATCGGTCCTCTTATATTCACCTGTTTTTGTCGGTAATTCACTGGTAAGTACCTAACACTTCCTGTTTAAGAATGAATTGTGTCTCTCTTTTTATTTATTTGTTAATAACTGGGAAATCTCATCGTGTTTTTTTTCCTTGATTTCGATCATCATCTGTTTATTTGGTGCCTTGGTTATCCCATTGTTTTGTTGGCATTATGTTCTTTCCTCTGCATGCTGTGTGCAGCTCCCATTTCACCATATTTTGTTGTTGTTGCAGCTCTTGTTTCTGTATTCTCTTTCTCAAAATGTTTGGAAATGCTTTATTTTATGCCGAGGATATATTATAAACAACCTCTCTATCTCTACGAGGCAGAGGTGCGGTCTGCGTATACTCTATCCTCCCCAAACCCAACTTGTGGGATTACCTTTTGTTGTGGTTGCTAATCACTGAGAAATCTCTGAAGTCCAGTGGTGCACGGTCTGAAACTCGATGAATAGTGGACTCGTCCCTCTAATCGTCTCCACTTAAGTATCCGGCTTTTTGTCTGCAACACCATTTGAACTCATGACATGCACCTAATCCACATATCACGTGTTGCACTATTACCACAAACCAAAGCCCTGAAGACCATTTAGATTGTCTTGTATTGTGCAAGCAGCATCAGATGATGTGCTAGAGTTGTCTTGCTTTATATGTTGTGAAACTGAATTTTTCGGTTTTGTGCAGTAAACTGAATTTTCTTGTTGAAGTTTTCATAAGTCTGTTGAATTTGCATAGTTTAACATGAATCAGCAGGTTTCGAATAATCCACTGCAGGTTAATCCATCTCCTACATCTGGACTATTACCGTGTGCCTCAGGCAACGAGAGTAACAGCATTATGTTGAATACTGGAGCTGCAGATAAGATGAAAGAGACTGCTTTTGAGAACAATAATTCATCTTCCTTACCTTTCAATCCAATTATGGAGACTGACGGGGTAACCTCTCTTTCTCACTCACGAGCGAACTCACATATTGCATACTTTTCCTGCCTGTTTCCGGTGTCTGAATGTGTTGTTACTCTCAGTTGCAGGTAAATCCGTCCAGTCAAATTGACGTTCCAGTTCATCCAAGTAACTCTTTTCAACCTCATAGTATGGAAGCAACTCAAAATGAACAGACATGTCATGAAACAACTGATGTCCCTTTGTTGTCTGCTGAAGAGGATGTCCGGGGTAGTGATATCGTGCCAGAGGTAAGGACGAGTAATGTAGTTAGTGGTGGTACGGAGCATTCTCCGTCTCTTGATGTGATGCAACATCGATGAGGACTCTGATGGTGATGCTTCAGTTGAAGATGGTTATAATTGGAGAAAATATGGGCAAAACCAAGTTAAAGGAAGTGAGTTTCCTCGGAGTTATTATAAGTGTGCACATCCAAATTGTTTTGTCAAGAAGGAAATAGCACGATATCATAAAGGACATGTCACAGAAGTTATATATAATGGGGCTCACAATCACCCAAAACCACTGCCAAATCGGATATAAGTCCTCGGATCTTCCAATTCATCGAGTGACATGCAACTGGACAATGTGGATCCTACTGGAACAGGTCTCAACAATGAGCTGGCTTTGAACCATCCAGCAAGGACCTACTGCTGGAGGCCTCGAGGGGAAGAACGACAGCTTTGAAACAACATCATTAGCAGATTTGCACTCTGAATACTGCAGGGGATCACCCACTTTACATTCAAGTGCTGCTCAGCTGGGATCAGCAGATGCAAATGACACATCATCTACTTTTTCAAACAATGAAGTTGATCATGGTACTCGTGGCGATGTATCTCTAGATTGTGATGACGAAGGAGATGAGTCCGAGTCTAAAATAAGGTTCTTTACAACTTCTGCACTAAAATGAAGGATATACCATATCTTACATAATATGGACCTGACTGTCATTTTTCTTCTCTCTTTGATCTAGGAGGATTGAGCGTAGTTCAACAGATACGAGTGGCACCAGAAGATCAATCAGGGAGCCAAGAATTGTGGTGCAAACTACCAGTGAGGTAACCTCCTTGATGATGGATATCGCTGGCGTAAGTATGGGCAAAAGGTGGTTAAAGGCAATCCAAATCCTAGGTTTGTCCTGTTCATTTACATTTTTCATCGTTAGAAATTTCCTAATTTTTCTGTTGTAAGTTTGAACCTGTGGCGTACGCCTGACTCACACATCACACACTAAATTGTTTGCTTGAACTGATAGATTACTTCCCTTTGCCAGGAGTTACTACAAGTGCACAAATCCTGGCTGCAATGTCAGGAAGCATGTCGAGAGGGCCCCATTCGATCCAACGTCCGTTATCACCACATATGATGGGAAGCACAACCACGACGTTCCTGCAGAACGCAGCAGTAACCAAGCTAACTCAGATGCTTCAAACTCTCGTTCCAAACCGAGAACTACTAATTCTCAAGGCCATGCAGGTAGGACTGAGCCTACACAAGTTCAGAACTCCAGAAAGCGTTACGGAAGGGCTCCCTCATTTGATCCTACCTCAGAGTTCAACAGTTCTGGAACTAACCAGCAGCAAGGTCTAACTGGTCATGCTATGACCGGATTCAATTCTGATCAGCGCCAGTTTTCAGCTCCTGCCGACAGTTCTGGAACTAATCAGCAGCAAGGTCTAACCAGTCATGCTATGACCGGATTCAACTCTGATCCGCACCAGTTTTCAGCTCCTGCCCACAGCTCTGGAACTAACCAGCAGCAAGGTCTAACCGGTCGTGCTATGACCGGATTCAACTCTGATCAGCGCCAGTTTTCAGCTCCTGCCGACAGTTCTGGAACTAACCAGCAGCATGGTCTAACTGGTCATGCTATGACCGGATTCAACTCTGATCAGCACCAGTTTTCAGCTCCTGCCGACAGTTCTGGAACTAACCAGCAGCAAGGTCTAACTGGTCATGCTATGACAGGATTCAACTCTGATCAGCGCCAGTTTTCAGCTCCTGCCGACAGTTCCGGAACTAACCAGCAGCAAGGTCTAACCGGTCATGCTATGACCGGCTTCAACTCTGATCAGCGCCAGTTTTCAGCTCCTGCCGACAGGTCTGGAACTAACCAGCAGCAAGGTCTAACTGGTCATGCTGTAACCAGATTCAACTCTGATCAGCGCCAGTTATTAGCTCCTGCCGACAGTTCTGGAACTAACCAGCAGCAAGGTCTAACCGGTCATGCTATTACCGGATTCAACTCTGATCAGCGCCAGTTTTCAGCTCCTGCCGACAGTTCTGGAACTAACCAGCAGCAAGGTCTAACCGGTCATGCTATGACCAGATTCAACTCTGATCAGCACCAGTTTTCAGCTCCTGCCCATCCATACCCAGGACGTCTATAACCTGTGAACGTTGAGGTTTCGTGCCTCCAGAAGGAGAACCAATACCAGATCCTAGATTGAACTACTCCAATGCCTCATCGACTTATCAGCAGTTTATGAATGGAACACCTCCTGGACCTCAGATGTGACTTTTTTCTTCCTAACATATGCTTGGCTCTAGGAAAGAAAGAAATTGTTCGCGTTACATCCATTTGGTATCGAATTTTGATACAAACTAGCAACAATTACCATAGTTACTTAGACAGATAGAGGTGAATCTAGACAACTTATATCTCTTAACTGTGTCACAAGCCTTGTGCTTGACTTTGAGAAGCTATATAGTTATAATATTTTTGTGTTCTTTCGAGTTTTGGAAGATCAAGCGAACCGCCTTATCTTATTCCAACATAGGTATCGAGGGGAGAAGGTTGTGAAGGTGGCCTCGTTATCCATACCTCCGGTTGGATGAATGGAGGACCGACTGAGATTTATAGCAGCGGAGCAGCAAGAACAAAGGCGTGGCAAGAGAGCGAGTTCGACTCGCGAACGATCAGCAAGTGAAGTCCTGGTCTCGGAAGAGATGCAGCATTACGAGCGTTGGCTCTGGAGTGCATGTCAAGGTCGCTAGCGCATACCTTGGGGTGATCAGCACCACCTGCACCTCAAATCTCGACACAGTGAAACGTGTAACCTGCCTGTTGTTCTATTCAACTACATTTGTTCCTTTAATCCATAGCTTAAAAGAATGCAGCAGCGAGGGGGATTCCATTTCGATCTAAACCCTGAAACCAATATCTTTATATACGAAATTCCTTCTTCTTCTTTTTTCCCAAATTCCTTTCCTTACCGTCAAGTGGCTGGACGCCCCTTTCTTTCTACTAGTTCTTCATAAGCAATTTGCAGGAAGTAAACGAAGTCTTTCCTTCTGAAATCCACTCGGAGGGTCCCGTTGGCGTGCATCCAGTACGAATTGAACCTACGAATTTGCCAATTATGAGTTGAGCGCTTTAATCATTCAGCCATGGATACTTAACTAGTTCCTACAAGTCCATCATGAATGCTGAAAAAGAATATGTTTAAAATAATTACACTTCAGTTTCGATTTATGTGGTACTTTTTTTTTTTAGTATATGCCAAAAGGAAGGATCTTATTATAATTAGAAACATTTTAAATCTAAAATTCCCTTTTTATTCAAAAGTTTTCCTTTTTTTCAAGAGTCACGCCAAATCAAATGATGTCATATAAAATGGAACAGGGGATGTAATATTTATTTAGAACGGAAAAATATTTTTGACCTATTAAATATCATAAGGGTATTTTTGAACGATAAAGATATTTTTAGACCAAACTATTAATTGATGATATTTTATTTAATTTCACATAATTTAACAGAATTTTTAACCCTTTTTTGTTTTATAAATCGTATTCGTCAAATGTGATTCAAGTTTGTTTATAAATCGCTACATCAAATGCGTTTTATTTGATTTTTGCAGTTTTCTAATGAGTTATTTAAGACTTTATTCATATTAGTAAAGTTACAACTGTTGCACAACATGGACTTTCAATTTGTTTGGCTAGATTTAAAATACGAAAATTAAATTAATTAATGTTCCGTGTGAATTCAACTATAAAATCTTCTGAAAAAAATTGAAATAAAACTTACATATTTAGAAATTACATGAAAAGTATATATATATGAGTCACACTAGTTAATAACTCAACATATGTAGAAACTATTCGAAAAAATTATGATAAATAAAATAACATAAGACACATATTTTCTTTTCAGTTACATTATTTCGCCGTTGTTACTGTTTCTTTTCTTTGAATGTTCTATATTGCTTTCCTTATTAATTGACATGTTCTTCATTGTCATATTTCCTTTTTCATAAATACTTTTGATTAATAGGAGGTTTTTCAGAAACAATCTTTCTACCCCGCAAGATAGGGGTAAAAATTTGCATGCGATCTACCTCTCCACACCACACTTGTGAAATTACACTGTATATATCGTTGTTGTCGACGTCTTACTGTCTCTTTTAATTTTGGCTTGCAAGTGCCTCCTCCACAACACCACTTACGAAATTACACTCTATATATTGTTGTGTGCCTTCTTCTTTGTCTCTTTTAGTTTTGGCTTGCAAGTACTCAAATACAATCATATCATGGTCCAAAACTACCATGCATATTGACAAATGAGTCCTGAGATGAGGATGATAAAAGGGTGAACATAGTGACATAGTCAATGAGAAAAGGGAAATATAGCTAAACATTAGAACTCTGTGTCAGGGAGCGTTTCCCCAGAATGGGCCTTACGCGGCGCAAATCTGAACTAGTTGAGCTCCAATACGAGCACCTGATACCGAATGGGCAACTAAAACAAAAAATTAGAACTCCCTAAAGATTAGATTGACTCAAAAACACAAAATGGTTGGGAGTATTTTCATTAATAGTGAATAAATTCTGCCTTCAATTGGCATCTAAAACTATATAGAATAAATTTCATGTACAAATAAGAGACATAAGACTACATATATGTATACTTATTGATAACTATCTAATACAAATCAAACCCAAAAAAATAATATTAAGATTTAAATAGGGTATGCTATGGAGTCCATAAAGTTTGAAGTAACTCAAACCTCTGAAGAAGGGCAAGCCCGGTGCATTAAAGCTCCCGCTATGCGCAAGCTCCGGGAAAGGGCCCGACGACAAGGGCATGCAACAAATATTATGAGCAGAAAAAAACTGTGCAGTCAACTTGCACATTGCCAGCTGATGCTCAACTCATCAACAAACAAGAATTCATTGTCGAATACTCGGTCCCTTGGGGCAATTAATGACCATTTGTCACCATCTGCGTGTCGTCGTCTTCTTCTCTCTGCTGGTATACTGACTTTCGGCGATTGATTTCATTTCTGTGGAAACTATGATGATCAGAAAATGCCTGAATGATACCACATGAATTGCTTCTAAACAAATGGAGATTCACGTTTATAATTGTTAGATTGATGTCACTCTTTATAGTTATTTGAAGGGTTGTATTTGTATATCTTGTGTTCGATCAGTCATTTATTGCAAGATACACAAATACAGGAGGAAAGATAGATGTATCCCCTTTTGGAAATAGAGCATAGATCATAAAAAGTCCATCCACAACCTCAATAATGCTACAATGCTCGCGACCAAATTTCCTTCTTCCAAGCAAAACAATTTCGTTCTTCCAAAATAAAAGCAGGCAAGATGGTGCAGTAGTTAAGAAAGATGGCATACGGCATTGCATAAAAGCTGGTATAATACCACAAAAGAAGTTGTTTTTCCCAAGAGCCTAACCTCATTATGTTTCAAAGGTGTTCTAAACATTGTAACTCGTGCTATACTTTTAACCCATAATTCAGCAACTACTGAAGGAACTCTATCAGCTAGTGCTCATCTTCTATGCCACTTTTCTATTTATTGCAAGTCCCCAGTTTATGTCTCACACAACAGAAAATGTCCGGGGGACTTCCAAAACACAAAGTCATTGTATTTGGCATGTTACCATTTTCTACATCCCCCAGGAAAAACTGCTAAGAGTATTTAGTTAAGGAAAGAAAAAGTCCATAAATCAATTACCTTCTTTTCACTTTGTTAGTATTCATCAAATAACAGATTTACCTTAAATCAAATACTGCATAAGACCCAACAAATATTTAAAGGGATAATAACACTAATTGCCCCTATAATATGATTTAGTTTCAGGTAACACCTATTTTTTTGAAAAAAGAAAAGAAAAAACAAGTGTATGATTTTTGTAGTATAGGGGTGTAGGTTGTTTGATTTTAAAATACAGCAGATGTATCTGAAACTGAGTCATATTACAGGGGTGTTTAGTGTAATTAATCCTATTATAAAATGCTGGATTAAAGCAAGAGGGAACACACAATAAGACATCAGATAAATTTACGGATAAAAGAAGCAACACCTGATGGACTCTTTGATTGACTCATAATGCAGAATAGCTATAATTTTGTACTTTCTTTCTCGTTTCAAGTCTCCACCACGCTTGATCACAGGCAACTGTTTGATTCCTTTGGCCACCATTATCTGCTTAGCAATTGCTAGGTCGGTATCAGAATAACAAGTTAGAAGTCCACATTCTTGCCCACGATAGTTTATCCCTCTTGTGCATATTGAGGAAACAAGACAAGTATCTGCCTGTTGACAGGTTAAAGAAACTCATAAAGCTATTAAAGAGAGAAACCAAAGAAACAAAGATTACACAATGGAAGAGGAGAAAAACAGAAATAATTGAAAAGAAACCTGCATACTGAAAACCAAAAAAACTTATTTATGGTGACATTCAACAGATACGTACATCTTTAAGTGACAAATCCCTGCTAGAAGAATCCCCTGAGTTGTTAAGCAAACTGCGTTTAATGTCGCCATATGTTAAAATTCCTTCCAGATAATCTTCAGAATTAACCACAATAACAAAACTCTGACGACCATCATGCATGCATTCTAAGGCTTCTTTCACAGTTTGGTTTGGAGAGACCTTCAAATAATCACTTGACATAGCCTGAGAAACCTGGTCATTGACTGAAACTGTTTAGAATTGAAACAGAAGGACCAAGATAAAATGATAGTTCAACAGAATAAAATAAATAAATAAAAACCCATAAGAGGAGAACTTTGTCACATACCCGAGGAAGAAAGAAAAGATCATACCTTAAGATCTTCCAGAATTAGGCCTTCATCAAGATATTGATGACTGATATGGTATCCAATCACACTTAGTTCCAAGTCATTCCTCTCACTCGTGTGCCTCCAGTCACTGTCTCCATTCTTCTCATCATCTGGTGAAAGGACAGAGTATCCATTTGATACATACTTGGTGTCTGATGCCTCCACTCCCTTTGCCTGAATGGTTACAGAGGGCACCCAAATTGCCAGTCCAACAGCACCCTGTTCACATCATTCAAAATGCATAACAGCACTCTAATTTCACCTAAAAATAACATAGGAATAACCAAATACAGGGAATCAAACATAGAAAACTAAAGTCAACATGACCAGCCAACCAGATGGTCTGGTATAATACTACAGCTTAGTGACAACAGCTTCAATTACTGTTAGAGAACCCCAGCAACCTAGGCGCAATAAGTGATACCCTTACCCCCATCCACCCCCCAAAAAAAGAAGAAGATGACAGAAGTGAAGAAGAATCATCTTTCTCAACCTGTTATGTGGACTAAGAGACAGATTCAGAGTCACCTAAAATTTAGAACCCAGGGACACGAATAAGAATATGGCTATGGGTTTTGGGATACGACTTACTATTATCTCTAATGACTAAAAAGAGCTCTTAAAAATGTAACCACAAATATCATTTGAGAAATTTTTAGACAATTGATTACCCTTCAACAATGTTTTTTGGTAAATTCTAAAAGATTCTTTTGTTGGATAAGTTACTACCAACAAATTTTTACATACGTGGTATTAACTAGAATGACAATCATCTCTGAGAATGCTTCAATTAAGCATAAGGTACACAATTACCATATACAAAGGTCTTTTAAACAATTAACTGAACAACATAATTTTTACATGCACATTGACACCAACTAGAGCTTGTAAATCCTGGGACAATAAGACTAACCATGAGGGGAAGCAATATTCTATAATCTTTTGTCAACTCAAACAAAAGAAGAACTGAAGTCAAAGGCACTGAACAGACTGATGCCAGTGTAGCAGCCATTCCCACCTGCATTGTTTACATAACATAAAGAGTTACTTTCTGAAGTCCAACCATCTTGCAAGACATAAGAGTAGACTATCTGACCAGAGCGTACGCCTGCGGCTGAGCAATAGAAGTAGTCCCTGGAATAGCTGAATTGATCAGTTCCCCAGCTGAACCTCCAAATACAGCACCCACAGCAGCACCTATCATTAAACTTGGTGCATACAGACCACCAACAAGACCAGAACCTTTGCATAAAGCAGTGGCCACAACTTTTGCAGCTGCTAGTTGAGCTAACAACCAGATTCCAGGTGCAGATGCAGTCTTACCAGTATGTAGAATTTCATCAACATTAGTAAAACCCCAATAGAGAATTCCCGGATATCGAAGAGCTATTACTCCCGCTCCTAAACCACCCAAAGCAGGGCAGACAACATCAGAAAGTCCAAACTTTTCCTTGAGGAACTGAAATGCTTTAGAGAACCAGGACACTAGTCGAGTAAAGACCACACTTACTGCTCCACACAGCATCCCCAGTATTAGGTATAAAGGTAGCTCTGTTAAGAACACACGTTTTAGTATTCAGGGAGGAATCTTGGGTGAATAAAGTGACAATGTAAAATTATCTAAACAGCTATCCCTTTAACCATTCTCTTTATCCAAACTCATCTCAACAATAGAATTGGCAGACATCTTTACTGTAATAGAACGTGTGAAAAACCATGTTCATGAAAGAAAAAGAGTTAATTCCTGAGCAGCATCTTGATGATCAATGTTGAGAGAATACAAAATTACATGTATGTTAAATCAAACTAATCCCAAATCACATAGAGGCATTATTAAGAGCTATGTAATCCATGCTTGTCAGTAACAATATAGGAATATGTACCATTTCAAACTGTTAAACAAATGGAAAATCAGAGAACGGCATGTTTGTCCCTGCCTTTAGTAGTAAAAACCAGCATGTGAATGACAACCAGTAAGTATAAAAGGGAGAGACTATCATAGGAGAAACAGCACGGAAAGAGCAGACATCAGAAAAGGGACCAGGGACCACATGTTCCAGCCAAAATTCATTTACTTCCATCCAAAGGATAAACACAAACAGAAACACTGGGGAAGAGCAGATAGTCAACTGATAAGTGCCTATTCACAGAAATATTAGTAATTACAGGTAACAAAAAGAAAGTGAACAGTGCGCAAGCACACACCCATGAGCTAATGTTTTGCCCACAATAAATGAAACTAGAATCAGATCAAATACCAGCAGCAGATCTCATATCATACGTGGGCACAGTGAAAGCCTGATTCTCTCCCAGGACAGCATTTGAAACAGTAGATGATATGACAGAAGCCAATATGATCATTGCAGTTGTAAATGGAGGTGAGTTTTCTGCACGAAGTGGCCTTAAAACTGTTTCAATTGCAAAAAAACAGCCAGCGACTGCTGCATTGAAACCTGCAACACAAAAGAACTTAAATCTTGAATATTCATCCACCAGTTGGGGAGGACTCCTGCAAAAGATGCAGATAGGCAGATATTTCATTCAATCTGGACAAAAATTCAAAATCAAAGATGGCAAGGCTGTCCTTACATCTTGTAAAGCTAAAATCCCATCCATGATGAAGCACAGACACACAAGTGTATCTTTTACAGATAAACACTCACATGTAAGCATGTAATTGAGATATACACAAACATAATAGGGAAGTCTATTCTCCCAATGATTATAGTCAGCCAATAGAACCTACACATTTAGCAGCAGAGAGCATTTAAAAGACACCTCTAAGAGCCCTCCGAGAACAGGGTCAGAAAGAGCGGTAACATAGATATATTATGCAAAAGAAATACTTTCCCTTTTAATTAAATTATGTGAAGTTTAGTGCTTGTTCAAGCAAAAAGCGTGAGAGCATAGTGCCTAAAAACCAGTAGTGATAACAAGACAAATCTCTATCCGTGAATATCAGCATAAAATTCTACAGCATATGTGTCAATTTGCAATCAGCATAAGAGGATATGTCATTGCTTGAATACTATGAGTGCATGAAACAAGTCAAATGAGTTTATATCATAGGAAGAGGATCTGAATTCCCCAATACACATGATAACCTTTTGCAGTTTGGCACACACATTTGCTACAAACTTGCAGTTTGGCACGCTCAATTGCTATAACTTGTATACCGACAAAACTCATGTAATACCATTGTTCGTTTAAGACGAATCATGCGACAAGAAAAGAATGTCCAGTTCTCTATCTTTTTCACCATCCGGATCACAAAAATTCCAGTTTAAACTGCTTCTTCTTTTTTATGAGGAAACTGAGCAAAAAAACTCTTTTAAGGATGAAAAGTAAGATGGGACAGCATAAAAGTTGTGTTTCTGATCCCCATAATGTCCCTTCTGTAAATTCAGAAAAGTAGAATGAAAAGTAGCGTGTATTATTTACGAGACTCCAATGGAGTTTATATACAAAACAAATAAAACAGCTTGTGCAAAACTAACTCCTATAAATAGGAGCAGATAAAGATATGTGAGCTGTCCTAACTGAATTATACATGTACAGGCTAATAACCAGATTAACAGAAATCCTATCGTGCTATTACGTGCACAGAATATGTGCACTGTTACGCCCCCCTCAAGTTAGGTGTGAAGAGATAACGCCTAACTTGGGAAGCATGCTTTGGGAGGCTGTCTTGGACAGTGGTTTGGTTAGCGGATCCGCAATTTGATCAGTGGAGGGAATGTATGAGACTTGAACCTGGCCATTGCGGACTTGGTTGCGAACAAAGTGAAGATCAACCTCAAGGTGCTTCATTTTGGCATGATGCACTGGGTTTTCAGCAATATAGGTGACCCCAATTTTATCGCAAAATATTATGGAAGAAGCTGAGAGCGGCACATGAAGATCCTTGAGCAAGTGGGTGATCCAGTTTGTTTCAGACAGGGCAGAAGCAACTGCCCTATATTCTGCTTCAGTAGAGGAACGTGAGACGGTTGCTTGCGAGAGCATAAAGAAATAGGTGTTGTGCCTAGATACACAATGTAACCTGATATGGAATGGTGGTCATTAATATCCCCCGCCCAACTGGCATCAGCATAAGCATAAAGATTGGTGGATTGTTGTGGGGAAATATGAACACCATATTGGGATGTTGCTTTCAGATACCGGAGTAGACGTTTAACAGCCTGCCAGTGGTTCATTGAGGGAGAGGTGTTGAATTGGGTAAGCTTGTTGACTGCATAGGTGATGTCAGGTCGGGTTAAACGACAAGTACTGAAGTTTTCCAAGTACAATCTTTGCCATCAGTTTTGGGAGAGCCGTCATCCACCAACAGTGTTGCCGATGCACTCATTGGTGACTGGATGCCTTTGTAGTCTTGCATCTTAGTGTCATGGAGCACTTCCTGTATATATTTAGATTGACTAATAAATAAATCATTATCATTCCTATGTACCTCAATGCCCAAGAAATATTGCAGTAAATCAAGATACTTAAGGGAGAATTCTTTTGAAAGAGAGCTAATGACTTGTCGAAGGAGAACTTCATCACTGCCCCTGAGTATGATATCATCCACATAAATCAGAACATAAATAGGTACGCCCAAATTATGAAGAACAAACAGAGAATTATCAGACTCGGACATTTGGAATCCCATTTGGATCAAAGAATTGGTGAGTGCATCATACCAAGCTTTAGGAGCTTGTCGCAACCCGTAGATAGCCTTTTTGAGATGGCAAATGTAGTCAGGATGCGCTGAATTTTCATATCCATGGGATTGGGTCATATAGACATCTTCTTGAAGTTGCCCCTGAAGAAAGGCATTATTGACATCAATTTGATGTAATGGCCAATGTCTTTGCACAGCAAGGGTAAGTACAATACGGATTGTGGTGGGTTTAACCACTGGACTGTATGTCTGATGAAATCAATCCCAGGCCTTTGAGTGAATCATTTTGCAACCAGTGCTTTGTACCTATCAATGGAGCCATCAGCCTTAGTTTTAACCCAAAATAACCACTTACAGGGAACAACATTGAGGGTGCGGTCTGGAAGAACCAACTCCCAAGTCTGGTTCTTCATTAATGCATCAAACTCTACCTGCATAGCATCTCTCCAACATGAAAATTTTTGTGCTTGTTTTTAGGTTGTAGGAGTAAGAGGTCTTGGTTGGCTTACTTGGGCAGTATAGTCAAAAAAAATTCGTCGCTTGTTGTTTTGCGACCTTGTGATGACACATGTTTTTTCTGGTTGGAGAAGCTGAACTATGGGTGTAGTGGGTGGTGGGCGACGCTGATAAACATGAGTAATTGGTGGTCGACGACTTAAGGAGGAAGAACGAGTAGAGCAGGTTGGGGGTTGGCTTTGAAATATGAAGGGGGTGGTGGGCTAATAACAGAGGAGTGTTGATGAACATCAGGGGATGGAGAAATAGTTGGAAGATTACCTGGTGCAGGAGTGATGAACTGATCCGACTGTGGGCTGTTCCTTTGTGCGGCGCTAAGTGAGCAGGAATCCTGGCATGTGTCTCGCTTCAACGGAATTGTGGGGGGCAGCGGTTGGAGATCTGGATGAGTACCTTTTAAAGTATTCTCTATTTCTTCATTGGTAGGATTGAGAGTATGTTCCCAAGTCAGAAAGGAGAAGTTCTTTTTTAAGGTAGAGGAAAATTTTGGAGCTTGTGGGTTCAAAACACTGATGACAATGATGAGTGATGGAAAAACCAAGATAGACACATGGTTTGGAATATGGTTCCAATTTGTTTTGGGTATATGGGCGTAGCCAGGGGTAGCATAAGCAACCAAAGGTACGAAGGGATTCATAAGTTGGCAGTTCATTAAAAAGAATTTCAAAGGGAGACTTATTATTGAGCGTGGTGGTGGGCATGCGACTTATGAGCAATGCAGCATGATGGCAAGCAAAGGTCCAGAAGTTTGAAGGTAAACTGGCTTGATGAAACAATGTTTTGGCTGTCTCAATAAGGTGCCAATGGCGTCTTTCAGCCAACGCAACCCGTTGAGGAGTATGTGGGGGAGAGACAAGGTGTTGTATCTCATTGGAATTAAGGTATGGTTCTAGGACTTGATATTCTCCGCCCCTGTCAGTGTAAAGTGTGAGTATTTTGTGACCAAAATATTTTTCAAGCACAGGATGTAAACTTTGAAAAAAAATTTGAACTTCATGTTTGTTTTTCATTATGTACAGCCAAATGTATTTGGTGTACTAATCAACAAACAAAACAATATCTCTTTTTGTCAATGGACAGAACCGGGGAGGGCCCCCACAAATCACTGTAAATGATTTCTAATGGGAAGTTGCTGGACAAAGTGTTGGAATAAAATGGAAATCTATGTGCTTTATTGCAACAACAAGAATTACAATGAGTAAA
>JAABOM020000002.1:751650-763217 GCA_011800125.2 Solanum clarkiae
ACAGAAAACAGGAGAAAAACCAGACAAGCAACATAGCCAATCCAACTACCCATGGCTCTAGTAAATCTTTTAGACTACTAAAGCCAACTGGAAAATCATCTGAAAATATTTATGACCATGTACAGAACACCCAGCAACCAAATTTGATGTTAAGATCGATAAACAGTTCACAAAAAAAACTAATACGACTAAAAGAAAACTACATCAAACTTAACGGATAACAACTTAAGATATTGGAATCGTCAAAAGATTAATAGGATTTGAATATCATAGTATATTTTGAGAAGTAGGATAGTTTGGAAATTAGCTTCGAATCTCGACAACCTCGTAGTGATCAAAACAAACACAATACAGCCTCAACCAGAACAAGGAAGACTCAATCTATATGGAATTAGAGCAGGGACAAAACAAAACTGTGATGATTGTAGAACAAAAACCTCGACTCGAACTGAAACAAACTTCATTTATCAACCAAATAATGAACTCGCAGTAGTATCACAGCAGCTTAAGATATATCTTTCAAATGATCAAGGCATTTAGTGGGACAGGAAGATTCTTTATCCTTAAACATTCACATAATGAACTATCAAAATTACTTCAGCCCCAACTCTTAATAAGCAAACGAAAGGTCAAGTAAATCATTGGATAAAACTGACCAACGCAGCAAATAACAACATCTTAGGATCAGGGATGGCAACAAACAACAAACACTTGGTAAGCAGCGCAGCAAGAGATTAAAATGATACAATAATCAACAACTCAAGATACAGGTATGCTCATAAGCAGTAAACTAGAGCAAAAAAGGAAAAAACGTGTTTGTAAATTCAAACTTCAGAACAAATACGCATATTGGATTAACCCGAATTGAACTCAAATCAATGCAGTAGTCGTATGAGTGCAAACGCGAAACATATTAAATTCAACCATTCGCAGAAACAATTCTAATACAATCAATAAGGACAAGTCGATATAGAAAGAAATTACCTTCTTCGGAGCAGCGATATTGGAACGATGAGCTTGACGAAGTTTTAACACCACCAAACTTGTTCAAAACTTTTTAACTCAGAGATTACACGTCGTGATTTCTAAATCCGACAAGTAAGATTTGACTAAAGCTTTAAGAAATTCACAAATGGCTAAGGATTGAAGTTTGCTCAGATTTCCCAGGGATTTCGATGACAGACCAAGCTTTACGGGGTTTCTCTGGTACTTCGATGGCTACCAGATTTCTAGGTTTTCCTCGATGATCCTCGGTTCCCTCAAAATGAAGACGAAAGAGGGATTATATAGCGATTCCTTTAGGTTTCAAATAGATTAATTGAATTTGAAAGAAAAGGGGTACGCGTGAGGGACAAGGGTTCGTGGGAGGCGCGGTTTGTCGGGGAACGTTAGGGCTTATCGGTGACCGTTGGAGAATAAGGTTGTCGGGTTTAGGGTTTCGGTCGATTTTCGTCTGATTTTTGTGACGAGGAAAAGAGAAATCGTTGATGAGGGAGAACGAAGAAGAAGAAGAAGGAAGGGGGAAATGGGAAATTAGGGTTCTGGGAAAGGGAAAGGCGGTATGGGGAAGGGGAAAGGCGGTATGGGGAAGGAGATGGGCGTGCTAGGGTTGGGGAAAACGAAGAAGGAGGAGGTGGGGAGTTAGGGAAATTGGGGGCGCCGTGGCCTGGGGAAAGGGAGAAGAAGAAGGGGAGGCGGCTAAGGTTTATTTGGGAAAGGAGAGGAAGAAGGGAAAGGGGTTGGGGCGGCTAGGGTTTGGAAGGGAAAGGGGAAAATGGGGAAGAAGAGGGGTTGGGGAGAGATATATCGGGCGCGTGGCCCTCACACGCCCGTTTAATTAATTTTTTTTATAATTGTTTAAAAATTATTAAAAATAAAAATAAAGTCCCGATGATTAATTTGACACTGTGGAGTGTAAAAATTGAGCGTCAACACAAGCCTATAACAAATTAACAATATCTATCTTGGTCCAGTATCTTTGATACAAAATTGTTAAAAAAATATATTTTTTTAATTTTTTATAATAAAAAATATAAAAATATCTTTTAATTAGATGATTAAACATGTCGCGAAAAATTAAAATTAAAATATTAAAAAAATACCATCTATTAACAATATCAACAATCACAAAAAAAAAATCTTCCCAAAATGCATAAATTGGACTCCTTTTAGCTCCATTTGGTTTTCTATTGCTTTCGATAGTCCAATCTATAAGACTTGTGGAGGACTAAAATCACAGTAAAGTTTGAATTTCATCGAGCAGATCAGAAATTTCGGAATTGAAAGAGCATAAACTGTGTTAAATTTGATCGATTTCTAACTTTCTATGTAATTTTTATGTGTACAGTAGCTTCATTGATGGAAATGTGGAGGATTGGTACGATTGATGATGGTTTGGAATGGATCTGAAACCCTAAGACTCGAAAGAATTACACAGTTGCTTCGTTCGCGAAGAAAAGGTAAAAAAATGAATAAATTGATGCTGAATTTTTGATTGTTCGGTTTACCAGATCTGTTGAGCTGAAATGAATTTTAGATTATTGAGTGTTTGATTTTAGGGTTTGTTATTGAGGGATAAATTTGGAAGAATGATTAGTTTTGTGAAAAGAGGGTTTATAGATACTGCAATTGGTGTTTAGCTTGAAATTCATGTGCCAATTATTTGGATTATAGGTACAATTGGGGAGGTGATTTTTTTGGAGAAATTAGTGTTTCAGGAACCAAACTGTGTTAAGTATTGCTTGTATTGGTGAAGAATTGAACCATTGAGAAATTCTTTCTGGATTTGGGGAAGTTAGAAACATCTTGCTGGAGAAGTTAGAGTGTCTATTCTTTTTAAAATGCATGCCAGGCATCGGAGTCCGGTAGGTGGGTATAAGTCTAGTTCAATGGGGATGGGTGGTGTGGTTACTGCTTCGCGGGTTTCACCTGATGGATCAGGGAGAGGTCGTGGATTGTACAACTCAGAGTACAGGCACTATAGCCGAGGTGGATTTGGGCGTGGACAGCCGAGGCATTTTGGATTTCAGCAGCCTTTGCAGGGAAATGACATGTTCATGGAAGCTGGTCGGTTAGCAGCTGAGTATCTTGTTTCCAAAGGGTTGCTGCCACCGAATGCTCTTTCCGGGAAATTGCCAAATGGTAGCTTAAAGAGCCCAGTTGGGAATTTTCAGGGATTTAAGCAACAAGATATTGATGAAGGTCAGACGTCAACTCTTTCACATTTGGAGAGTGCTGTGGGTCCTGGCAGGAGAAGGTTTTCTGATGAATATGACCCAGTGGGTTCAAGAAATTATATGAGAGGAAGGAGAAGAAACGAGTCCTTTCGAAGTTACAGCTCTGAGTTCAATCGAGAATTGCAAAGGACTGGGTCGTCAGATAGAGCCAGGGCCTACCCTGATGTGAATGATCAAGATGACACTTTGCCACGTGATAGAGATGAACAGCAAGTGGCTAAAGATAGCAATGTGATGTTACCTAGTTCCCTTCCTGGTAAACAAAATCAAGATATAGAGAGTGCCGAAGAGTCAATGGGCAATGATCCAAAACCTGCCGTTGAAGATTCTGGTAAAGAGACAGGTCCCATCAACACCGGAAATGATCACTCGTCAGATGGTGAACCTGAACCAAAGAAGTCTGAAGACATTGTAATGTCGGAACAAGAAGCTGATCCTGTTACTCTTGCCAACAGTAGTGATGGGTTGGAGAAAATAGCTGTTAATGAGGATATAGAAGTCAAGTTGGTCAGCAAAGAACATAACCAGAGCAGCATGACTGATAATGGTTTACTTAGCTTATGCAGGTTTGATAATGTTCCCACGAGAACACGTTCTTCACTGGCAAACAGAGGTTTGAAGGTTTGTCATGATTCTGAAAATGAGGATGCTCATGCCAGTGAGCTTCCTAAAGAAACTGAGTTGCATTCCCAAGACATCCCCATGGATGCTTCCCCTGGTGTCATTTTATCAGATCAAAGCCATGATGCGAAAAACCTTGATTCTGACAAATTGAAACCGCAGTCCGCCAAGGAAGAAACATGTCTTACTTATGGCATTAAGCAGTTGAATGAGACAAGTTCCTCATCCTTTCCTGGAAGTACATTAATGAGGGAGGAAGAGAAAATAGAGGGACTAACTGAACTTGAAACTGGCAGTTCTATAGCCATGGGAAGAGGTGAGAAACGAGAATTGGATGAAAATGATGATTGTAAGGAAGTAAATAAGAGACCTAGAGAATTGGCTTCATTAACAAGTACTTTCTCAGATGTCTTTCTGTACCATTCTAATTCAATGGAAAAGCAGCAGACTTCACAGGAACCAAGGAGATCACATAGCGAGCCATTAATATTTCCATCTGAGGAGAAGAGATTAATAGACATTTCTATGATACCCGAGGGTGATGCGAGGCTGGGAAGTGATTTCACGGAGAAGCAACTTTTGCCCAGTTCCTTCAAGGCTTTTGATCTCAATCTTATGGAAACTTCTGATGTGAATGAGAATCATAATGCTGATCCTGCTCATATCTTCCCGGTGGTTACTGAAGGTGTAAAACAAGAAGCACCAGTTGACATTCATCTGACCATGAGTAGTAACTCTAATATAACAAGTAACTACGCTAAATCTAGCTTTGATGGGAGAGATGTTGAAGTGATTGACTTGGAAAATGATTCTGAACAAGAAGAGAAGGCTTTCAATAACCCTGAGAGAAGGTGAGTTCACACCTCTAATTTACTTGTCCTTTTAGTCACATTTTCTTTTGCATAAGTTCCATTTTGTTGAATTGATTACTGATTTCATCTTCTTGTTGATTTACTGATTTATAGCATTTTTATTATTATGATTATTATTAACCTTTTCTTAAAGGTTTCCATAAGATGGCTGTACCTGATCTGCTTTGCTTGCAATAGGCTCTTTTCTAATTGCTGAATGTCTTACACAGGTCTGAAGTTGTATTCACTGGCACAGATGGATTTTCTGATAATGCACATAGTACCAACAGTATACCCCATGCTCAGGACGGTTATGGACTTATGATTTCAGAATTACTTGGTAATGATATAGCAAATTGTGCTCCTCTACCAGAAGATATAAATTCTTTGCACAATGATATGGGCCTCCACAATGAAGAGGTACTAGCGCCACCGTTCTCATAGCGAAATTTTGCAGTGATATTTGTAATGCATTGAATAGGTCCATTTTACTGCTGATCTTCTTTGTTTCACTTTCAAATTAATATGCAAACCTCCTGTTGATGCTTTTGAAAGTACGTATTTCTATTTTTTTCATAATCATTTTTCTTTTTTTCTTCAGGGCATGCTTGGTGACGACGATTCAATATATATGTCCTTGGGAGAAATTCCGATAAGTATGCTAAAGATCTTCTTAGCAAATAATTTCAAAAAAAAAAAAAAAAATCTTCTTAGCCACACATTTTGATCTGAACTTAGTTATTGTGTTGTCTCTGGATGCAATGCCCTTTGTGTGTGTGTGTGTGTGTGTATGTGCATGTGTCCATGCATTAATGCAGTCATTGATGTTATCACCATTCATCTGATTCTGATTAAGATAGCCCATCACCTTAATTTATTTGTTGATCAAAGTGGCGTGCAGTACTTATCAGGGCTTCATTCGTTGAGAAACTATTGTTCTTTTTCTTACCAGCAGATTAATGTTCTGCTACTTGGCTATAAACATGTACAAAAATGCCTGCTTTTTCGGCTCCTCTCTTTTGATGGATGAGAATTAAGATACTAGGTGTCTGAGATCTTCTTTCTTATCTAAGCATGCTGAATGTATTTTCTGCAGGCTTTTTGACGCCTTGGGAGCAGCCATCACAAGAATTTGGAAAGCCATTTTGAGGTGCTACTATCCAGGTTTTCTTGAGATGTATTTATTTTGATAACCAAGGAATCCCAAGGGTCAGTGGTGCATGGTTCGAAACTCAGGTGGACAATGGGCTTGCTCTCTACCCTTCTCCACTTAAATTTTAGGTTTTTGTCTATGGCAAGTTTTGAACCCGTGATGTGTGCCTAACCCACACATCATGCACTGCTCCCTTACCACTATATCAAAGCCCCGAGGCTGATGTATTTTATTACAATGTTTTCCGTATGCCTAATGCCAGTTGTCAAAACTAGCTCGTTAGTAGAGCAAATTTGTTTATTGTATGCCTTACAAAAAATCTTGCTTGTTTCTAGCACATGAAGTATTCCTTTCCCCCTCCCTCTCCCTCTTGTTTGAAGTTAGGCAGCAGTGTGGTTTTTTGTAACTCATTTCTGTTTAACCTCTTGTTTTGAATAGGGAAAAGTTGCTACTTTGTTGAAAGCTTACTGGCGAACTATCTCCTTAATTGTTCTGCTGTCTATATATTTGCTTGCTAAAGCTAGATTTCATCAGCGGGATGGAAAAGCTATACTGGAAGATTTATCGCTCTGTTTTGTCATAGAATTAACTTGGTTCAGTTGATGGAAACTTTTCAGAAACCAAATTGAAGCCCGTCTCTGTCAGACAAAATTGTAACCATGAAACAACTTTGTGGATTAGTTACTTTTTACTCCCTCCGTCCCATTTTAGTTGTCAGGATAAGGTTTGGCACAATCCTTAAGGAAAAATTAATTAGAAATGTTGTTTGATTAATGTATCCTTTGTAAATGTTTAAACTTTTATCTATATATATGCCTCCTAATTCTAAAATATTTAATGCTAATGGCAAAGTTGAAAAAAGATAATTAATGACAAAGTTGGGAAACTCGTTGCTGAGGGCCTGTGCACCCCCAGGATTAGTCGGGTCTCAAAGAGACTCGGACACCCGGTGCAAATAAAAAAAAATAAAAATTGACAATTATTTTTGGAATGACTATTTTTAGTATACCTGACAACTAAAATGGGACGGAGGGAGTATTTTTACCAAAACTACAACAATTATTCTGCTCCCTGAAAGTTTGAAACCTGTTGGCTGTTGAAGTATAAACAGAGTTAACAAAAAGGGTCTCTACTCTGTGCATTGTATTCTAACCTGTGGCTGTGCCATACCTTTCTTTTAAAATTTTTGACCTCTTATGTCCTTTATGCTTCTTGACAAATAAAACCTCCACTCGTTGAAATTTGCTGAGCTAGAATCAGTTAGTCATGAACTTGTGTATGTACATGCCAACATCATCACATGTGTTTTTTTTTTTGAAGAAATGGTAACTCTTTTATCTATATATCCTTAGGTATACTACATCAAATGTCGTCTCCCTTTCAAAAGTATTATAAGAGGCCTATTTGTACTTTTTGTTACAAATAGTCTAAAACATCAAATATATCTTCAACCTGTCCTAACACTTTTTGCTCAAACCAAAAGTAGTACAAAGCCATGCAGTTCATTTTAAAATTCTGTAGATTGCTTTACTTGCCCTCAAAACATATTCGATTTCTTTCCCTCCACACTGTCCACCATATACAAGCTGGGACAATCTTCCATCTCTCCTCCTTTTTGTAGCATTGTCAACTCTCATCCATCACTTCAGCACTCCTATGTTCCTTGGTTTCACCCAAAAAAGTTTCCTCAAACAAATGAATAGTCTCTATAGTAGGTCTACCCATTCATTGTAACAAGAGATGGTTGACTGTCTCTATTTGTTCTTCACATAAGTAGCATCTGGAATACAATTGATATTTCCTTTTCTTCATGTTTTCCTATGTTAGTACTACTTCTCTAGTCAGATGCCATGTGAAACAATTGACCTTATGGAATTTTTGTCCCCCATATCAGCTTCGAAGGCCATTGTTCCATCCTGTTGTTTGAAGTGGTGAGGTTGTTCATTGTTGTATGCTGAATTCACAGGGAGAACTCCTTTGTTGCCTAACTTATTGCTGTATCTTTTTCCCCAGTTAAGTTGTTGAAAGGGGCCAATTTGTTGTAGAGAGAGCCTATCCTATCCACCTCCCTGTCATTTAGATTTCTCTTGAGATGAGGTTCCACCTGTCCATATTTTAGCTACACTGGCCTGTTTCTGAGAGCTTAGAAGGTGTAGATCAGGTAATAGTTGCTTCAAAGTTCTCTGAAATATCCATATATCCTCCCCAAATGCCACTTTGAGTCCATTCCCTACCCTGAAATTTATTCTGGACAATGGTGGTTGCCACAAATTCCTGATTGATCTCCAAATACTACAACCGTCAGGAGTGGTTACTATTTTAGTAATCCATTTATCCTCCATTTCATACTTTTCACATATGACCTCCTTCCGCAACATAATTTTTCCTGTAATGAATTTCCATAACCACTTCATCATTAGGCTCCTGTTTTGCATCTTCATGTTCTTGATCCCCACTCCCCTGTCCTCCGTGCTTTTCATGGCCTCTATCTATTTGACCAGATGATATTTTCTTGTCTTCATTTCCTTGCCAAAAAAAATTCTTTGGCATGTCTATTCTTTTGATCATATTTTCATGGGCTGGGAATACTGACATCATGTATGTAGGCATTGCATCCAGAGTGGTTAGTCTACCAACCCACCAAAGAAAAGCCCCTTTAATCTACTTTTTGCTTCCAAAGGCATTCGTAGGTAGATAATAGGTAATTCCCCTGCTCTTCCACCCAGAATAGCTGTCAAATTATCCGCCTCTGTCACTTCATTAATAGGGTTTATGTAACCTTTCCCCAGTTGATATTTAGTGGGCGTTTAGATTGGCTCTTTTTTCTTTTTTTTTTTTTGCTTTTAGCTTTTGAACACTTTTTAAGTTTTGGAAGTGTTTGGTAACACAAAAAAGTGCTTTTAAGCACTTTCTTAAAGCTGAATAGTATTTTAAAAAAAAAAGTCAAAAGTCAAAAGTTGAGGGTTCTCAATGTATGACTTTTAACTTATAGGCCACTTAAAAAAAACCAATCCTAATACCTCCTTAGCCCAAAGACAACTTCAAAAATAATGAAAATCACCTGAACCGGAAGAGATTGCTCAGGATGAGTGTTTGGGTAACAAAGCTGAGGAGGGCTGAGGTGGAGAAGAAAGCTTACGATTCTGTTGGTGTGAAGTGAGAGCCTTTGCATAGTTTACGAATTCTGCTTAATCAGCATCTGGCTAGTAGTTGCTCCATAAATACTAGAGTATCATCTGCATATTGTAGATGAAGACGAGTTATCTCCAGGTTATTTTTAGCTTTATTGTCCACTTGAAATCCCCTGACGCTATCATTTTTCCTATCTGTCTGTATCAAGTTTCTTAGAATTTCCAATAGCTAAAATGAAGAGCTGGGGTCCTAATACATAATTATCGCCTCGACGCCTCCAACTATGACAATATTTTCAAACACACTTTGACTTAGTGGGGGTCCTAATACCCCTTTATTTTTGTTCGAGGTAAATTCATCACCCCTGTATGACCCAATATGATGCGGTGAGTGTACTTCACTCTCCAATAGAGTGTGAGATAAGCAAAGAATTATATGGTTTGGGCATGCGTATAGGAGGAGTGCTGCGCTCCGGTTAAGAGGTGCAAGAGGTTGGATTTAGGGGTTATGCGAAAGGATAGAGGTAGACCGAAAAAGTATTGGGGGAGGTGATTAGACATGATATGACACAACTTTATATCACTGAGGACATGACCTAAGATAGAAAATAATGGAGGTTGCATATTAGGATAGAAAGTTAATAGGCTAGTAGAGGGATGATCTTGTCTTGCCTTGTGGTGTAGTAGGTTAGTAGGAGTAGTCACGTCTTTATATATTGTATTGTTATTGTCCGTTATTTATTTTGCTATTTTTAGTGTATTTATAAAATTATCAATTGCTTTTCATTCTAATCGTTAGTTTATATCTAGTATTTTTCTTTTTTTGGAGCTGAGATTTTGAGTTGAGAGTCTTCCGAAATCAACCTTTCTATCTATGAGGTAATGGTAAGGTTTGCGTACATTTTACCTCTCCGGACCCACTTGTGGGATTTTACTGGGTATCTTGTTGTTGTTGCTTTTACATTGGAAATGATTTTATTTAACTTTATTTATTTCGATTCTTTTTTCCACTCATCATCTTCATCTACCTCTTCATCCCTTTCCATTTTTCCTGTTTCTTCTTGCTTTTTTTTTTTCTCTCGTCTTCTTTATCCTTGTTTATTCAAGCTCTTTCTCATTTAGTCTATAACTGATAAATCATTATTCTTTGTCTACTATTTTTTCTTTTGATTTTTATTATGAAGTTATGATCCATCATTTTTTTGTTAAGACAATTACAAAGCTTCAATTTAATAGAATTTCGATTCATCATAGGTGTAACGATTTTGATTTTCGAAATTTTAATTTGGTGGTAATCTAATGGTATTTGGCAGCAACTTCGTTACTGGGCATGGTTATAGCAGCGGCGATACAAAAACTGAAACACTTATAGAGGGTTAGAGCTATTTAGGAAAGATAAAACAAAAGAAATTGTGATGGCTATGGTGAAGGTTGGCGGAGCTGAAGGGATGGGTCAATGCCTTGGAGCCGAGGATATAGGGGTTTAAATGCAGTAGAATGCTGGAGGAGAAAGAAAAACATAACAAAAATATAAAGTTAATGAATTTGACACATGACAATACCCCTTCTACTTATAACTGAGGTTGAACAGAAAATGATGTATTCATGTCATTTTGAAATTGTTCAAGGGACTATTAGACCCCCACAAAGTTAAAGTGTGTATTTAAAATAATGTCATAGTAGAAGGGAATAATTATGTGTTCTCTCTTTTTCAAAACATTTTATCCATTTGATTATGCTTGATTGCTTGCTTGTTGAGTCAAATTTGGACAAGCAAATCTTTGAGATTTGATAGGTCATTGAATCACATAGATCTTTGAATCCACCTCTTCTTTTTTGTTTCTTTTCTTTTATGCTGTTGCAAATTCTTATTGCATTACCTTCCTATGAAGTTGAACTTCTCTTTGATTGTGTATGTCTCTGCAAATAGTTTGTACAATCTTCTAAAGAATAATGGTATGCGTTTATCTATTTAAACAGCTCATCTCTTGCACCTTGTTATTTCATAGAATTTTATGACTGGGTTCCTTTTCTTACAATAACCCAATACATGATAATTGTAATGATTAGAATTTTATGATTTGGGGTCCTTATTGTGAGTTGCTCTAAATCCTAGAGTATAAGATTGGGTGAGTTTGGAGCTGGTCATATTAACATCTTTCTAGTCGGGCAAAGTTTTCTCATTGTAGGTGTGAAAGCATGCAGAGATAGCTTCAGGAGTAGATTGTTGGTTTATATACTTTTTTGATGAGAAGGTTTTCTATGTTATCGGAATTGGGAAGAAAGTAGAGTATTTAGGAGCAATGTAGGCAAAGCTGACTGCTAAATAACAGTTCAATTCATGAACTCGCAGTGCAAGTCCCATGAATCAAATTGTAAAATTTTCATAACCGTATCTAGAAATGGGCCAGAAGTCTGAGATGTAAAAAACAGTGTTGGATTAATCAAATCAGTTGTGTGTAAGTTTCGTTTATTTAATAAATAATTGTTGAGGCAAAATAGTGGATTTACAAGCAGAAATGTGCCCTTTTTGTCTTGTGATTATCCCTTTGGGTCCTTGGTCAGAAAGGGTGAA
>JAABOM020000002.1:763317-785758 GCA_011800125.2 Solanum clarkiae
GCTCTGTCCCGTCCTATGATTCAGTTCGTATGTATAGAGGTCTGTGGATACATGTGGGTGTGGGATATTGCATGTGGTAGGCCTACGTATGTATGATATTTTTGTTGGGCGGTTCTACCGCAGCGGTGATCTTGTCGGCCCGCGTATATATATGTATATATGTGTATAGATGTTTGTGGTCTGCTGGGATTCCTGTTTGCAGGTTTGGGTAGTTAGTAAAACAGAGGGAACTCTGCCGAAATTCCTATAAATTCCTTAGCTAAGATAGATGGAAATCCGGTTTGGTGTTTGTTTGGGTGCCCAATCGGCAATCACGGCCCCTGGGTTGGGTCGTGACAGAAGGTGCCATTTGATGTAAACTAGCAAGAGGAAATGCTGGTGAATAGTACATCAAAGATAACCTTATAGTGTGTATAGTAAATGTAAACCAGCAAGAGGAAATGCTGGTGAATAGTACATCAAAGATAACCTTATAGTGTGTATAGAAAGTCATTATCCGAGGGTCTATTAGAAATAATCTCCCTATCCTACGAAGGCAGGGATAAGATCTGAGCACATCCTACCCTTCCAGACTCCACATGTGGCACAACACTGGGTATGTTGTATAGAAGTCAACTATGGTTTCTATGTCATATATTTACCGGCAAAGTTGCAGCAAAAACCAGCTAAAATATGCACTTGGTGTTTAAGATTAACTACATTATCCTCCTTGTCTTTTAATCTCTAGTATTTATTTCCTTCAATGTGACTCACCATGGGGTACGAATTTGGTGTAACGGGCCTTGCCAAGTTGATTCAGGAGAGACTTCTCACAGCTCAAAGTAGGCAAAAGAGTTGTGCGTACTGGAAGGTTCGTGATTTGGAGGTCATGGAGGGTGAAGGGATATTGTTGAAAGTATTACCTATGAATAGTGTACTGCATTTTTTTGAGAAGAAGGGCAAGTTGAGTTTGAGATTTATAGCCCCATTTAGAGGTTCAACAGTGGATTTGGCGAAACATTAGCCCTACTGTTTCACCAACTACTAGTAGCTAAAATATACAACTACTAGTCCCACATCTCCATGCAGGTAAACTCTCATGGCTTGCCCTATAGGAAATGCCGCGATTGGGTTTATGGGTTTCTAGCATGAGATAAGATAAAATATGAGAGAATAGGAGTCCATGTTCGAGAAATAAGGTGTCCAATTTGTTGGAATGTTTTGCCTTCCTCCCTGAAGTTCAGTAGTATAAAGTCATCAGCTTCTGCTTTTCCTAAAGTCTTATCTAAACCCTTGGTTGGATGACTGGTACAGTGTATCGCAAGGTGAATATCACTTGGTTAAATTGTTAAAGGTATCATGAGTTTTCATTGAATGCCAGAGGTGGATCCGGGGATATGCACATTATGTGGTCAAGTTGGGGATTTTACCCCAACCCATTTGATTTTCTGGGTTGGAAATCTATTAATTGTACTTGTTAATTTCTTAACATATATTCAAGCTCTGAGTCATAGTTACTTGGATCGGATGAACCCATAAGTTACACGCTACATTTGCCCCCTGGTGAAATGCTTTTTTTGGGGGCCAGCTAGGGTCCCGTTGTAGTGAAATGCTGATTATACTACAGAGTTTCATTGCTGCAACTGAAAACAAGTGCTGACTCTGTTTTTACATTGGATGGTTTGGTCTTCGGTGGTGCTCGGACTCACTAACTGATGGAAGCAAAATTCAGCACGGTATGGCCTTGTTCGAGGCAGCTCTTCAAATTCTACCCTCGTTAGCTCAGATGAGTAAACTTCGCCTTTAAATTGCGCAAAATCCACGGAAATCCATTTCTTTTCTATCAAATTCAAACATGTGTGATGCTGTCCGTTCCTGTATTGTCCTTTCATGAGCTTTTTCCATCTTTTTTGTTGTCATTTAAGGTTCCATATTTGCCTTAGAATCTATAAATTTGGATTCACACTGGAAAATGTCATGAAGTGTTCCTATTAAAGCCGACTAAAAGTGAGAATAAACCACTTGCTCGAAGAAAACTCTTTTAGAATCTGGTGCAGGCCAAGCTTTCTAGACTCAACAACAATAGTCGGTTATGGAATAGTCTAAGTTTTCTCTTTCTTAAGGACTATCTTGCCTGTAGGACCGGTCCTTTCTTTTTCCTGGTTATTTGTTCTCTTAGTCGTATAATCATATTTTATTTTGCTCGAATTCGAAATAAAGATGATAAATACATATTTATTATCCATTCCAAGTCTTTCGTTCTACCATTACAGTAGCATTTACGACAATATATATCCAGTGCAATTTCATATGTGAGATTTTGAGAGGATATAATGTACGCAAAGTTTGCCCTTATTCCATGAAGGTAGAAATGCTATTTCCGAAATAGGACTACATCCATTGGAAGCTCCTGAAGAAGCAACTTGATGCAACATTTTTTTTCTGTCAACTACTATTCTTGCAGAGTGCCTAATTATTTGCTCCACATAAAACGATTCCATCAATAATTGAACACTGAGATCTGATCTCCACTTGGTTATTTCTCTGCTGTCATTTTCCATTTTTGCCCCCTCAAAACACTGCGTCATGTGGGTTTCCACATCATCACCACACTACTTTTCCCCACTTTGGTACTGGCTCTCCCACGTTCTAGCCAAATCCTTTTATTATAATAGTGATGTCTATGTCAATATTACGGGTACTTACTATATTTTTGGATTTTTTGAAAGCAATCTTTCTATTTCTATGGAATATTGATAAAGTTTGTGTGCATTTTATCCTTCTCAAATTTTACTTGTAGGATTTTACGGAATGTATTGTTATTTTTTATTAGCACGTATATCGAGTATTAAAATTTGAACAAATAAAAAAGATTATTTAATCTTTTTGCTTCCTATGGAATATAGGGGTTAGGCTGCGTACATTCGATCTTCCCTCACCCCGCAATGAGCGGGAGCCTTTTGAGGCACTGGGGTATGTTGTTGTTATTGTTGTTTCCTATGAAATATAAATTTAATAGATTTCATGGTTTTTAACTCAATTCACATTATTGATGATCATGCTACAATTAGTTCACCCACTTATTTGTCTCAAATATGCGGACAGATGCAGTGTACACGAAATAGTTCATGTGGACCAATAACTTTATCTCCATTTTTGTATGTGTTAAAAAGAATTTATTAATTAAGAATAGATTTTTAACCCATCAAGTCAAATATGTTATAATATTTTTACACGAGAATTCAAATTTTGAAATTTGATATGGTATCTTTTTATTTTATATCTTCTTTTTGGATCATTGATTGATATAATAAGTTAAACTAACGTTTTAAATTTGGTTACCGTTATGTAAATAGCAAATGAAAAGAACCAATACATTTTTGTACCAAACAATATTATTTTGATGAAATGGTATTGATAATGTTGAAATGACGACAACAACAAGAACAACCTACTCCGTAAAATTTCAAAAGTGAGGTCTAGGAAGGGTAAAATATATGCATATTTTATCATTATCTCATAAAGATAGATAGGTTGTTTTCGAAATAGTACAATTGATGATATCACACCTCTAATGCTTTTCACTTTTGGTTTAGTGATAAATCGGGACGAGCTTACTTCACTTCTTTTCTTTAAGTCATTTTCTAGGAGGGAACGACCTCTCGATCTACTTATTGCAATCCAGGAAGAAAAATGTCGTCGAGGCGTTCCATTGTAACTTACGTTATGAATTGTGGCTACAAATAAAAATTTGGTATTTAAGTAAAAGAGTATAGAGGAGCAAGTTTATCATCCGTTGAGATCTCATATTGTGTTTCATCACAGTGAGTTTTTTTAATAAAAAAATAATTTTATGACGTGTGAGTTAAATACATGTTTATTAAATTTCATTACAAACATAAAAATTTGGTAAGGATGAGTTTACTGTTCATCAAAATTTTAATCTTGCGTTATGTTAAAAGAAATTAACAAAAAAAAAAAAAACAAATAAATTAATGTCGTCATTCTGACTCCTTTCTATTAGTTATAATAATAATAATAGTAATAGTTACATGATTGAAAAAGAAAGAATTATATTAACAACTCCTGACCCGACCCGACCCTACCCGATCTACCCAACTCTTCCTCAAGTCGTCTTCCCCCAAATCATCAGTCGAAGCAATTTTGTGGCTATAAATTTCTAAATCCACACCAAAATCTAGGGTTTCCATATTCTTCAATTCTATTTCATTTTTCTGCAAATCCATCGATCATGGATGAAAAGGTACGTCCGAAATTCATTTTTGGGTAAGCATGATCCAATTGGTTTGTTGCTGTTAGTGTAACGAATTTAATTTTGGGTAGTTTTTTTTTTTTTTTGGATCGAATTTATTGTAATTCAATTTATAGTGAATTTTGATAGATTTTCAGTTGCCTTGAACTGGAATAATGGTTGTTTGTTCTCGATTTTGATCTGACTTCTTATTCACTTCCCCTTTTCTTCATTTAATTAATAAAGAGTGAAGTGAAATCTGCTTATTTTGAACTTTTCGTTTATGCTGTCTTCTGTTGTTTTCCTAACTTTTGTTTGTCTATACAGTTCATCATCGGTATAGTGGATTCATTTTTGGTTCCAAATTGAGCATAATTGATATTGATGATTCATTTAGCTGAACATAACTGGTTTGTTGCTGCTACTGTAACAAGTTTAGTTTAGGGTAGTATGTTGATTCTTAACTGGAATTTACCCAAACTGTGTGATTCAATTTATAGTGAATTTTAATGGATTCAGTTGCCATGAGATGGAATGATGGTTGTTTGTTCTCGACCGTGATCTGACTTATTCTTCTTCATGTTGTCTTGAAGGCTAAAGCCATGGACTTTTTGCTGTAATGGGACTTGGAAGGTCAAAAGTTCAGAGCTTTAGTTTGTGGAAGACGATGAAGCAATGACCACCACACTTAAAGATTTGGATGATCCTGATCGGAAAAAGGTTGAAAATAATGGGTCCAGTGTTATTAATCACACTACCCCTATTTTAGATGAAGCTACAGGTAAGGGAATTGAAACTGCAAACCCAGTGGGTTCACCTCCCTCAGCGAAATCCTCACCAACAGCTAAAGGATTTGGCTTGAAGAAATGGAGAAGGATAAGGCGGGAAACACACAAAGGTGGAGATAGTAACGCAGACAGTGCTAAGTTGTTGAAGCGTGGTTTGTCGAGCTCCGCTGCAACTTCAGCAAAACCTGTACATTTGTCTGCTGGAACAAGCCGAAATAGTGATGGATCTGTTTCATCTGTAAATGCACTATTTAGAAGCCCTGGTGTTCTTGTTGATGGCTTTGGTATAATTGGCGATTCTGGGTTGGCAATTCAACCTATGTTTTTTGGTAGAACGGACTCGGAGAATAGTGAGGATTGGAGTAGTAGGTCTTCGACTGCAGCCAGTGCTCCAAAGGCAAGGTATGAAGCACCTGTCATCCATGGTTATGTGCCTATTAAGAATGGACAGAGGACTCTAAGTGGAAAGATGGGTACTTCAGCTCAGCTATCTCATCGGGGAAAGAGTCCGGCTGAAACTAGTAAAAAGCCTAGAGGAGAAAGGGTCAAAATCGAGAAGGAAAGCTCTCAATCAAGCATGGAATCTGACTCACAAAGCTCCAATTCCCTCCCTATGCAGAGTAACAATCATGCAACAAGTAATGGTACGAAAGGTGGAAGCTCAGTGAGTGATGATGGACACTTCAATGATGAAGCTCTCACCAGAGAAAGACCATTCAGTGAGGAACTTCGGACTGCTCTAGACGGCCGAAATGGTAAGGAGTGTGAATCTCAAGAAGATCTAGGTGCTGAATCCACTGGGGAGGTTAAAGAAGAGAGGACTGAGTATCAGGAGTTGTCCAGAGATCATGATCCTTTGCTGGAGTCTATCTCCGCCCTTCAAGCTGCTCAGGAAAATCTTGAAAGAGGTAGGTCTTCAGTTTTCATTGAATAATGCTATTTTGTACCTGTTTTATAGTATGTTCCTTTTTCTTGGTTTTAATTATGGTTCCTGTTGAAGGTGGATAAATGTGTTACTATTTATTATTTGAATATTGTTGGCTTGTTCAAGAGATGGAGTAGTTTTAGCACCACGATGTGCATTTGCACTGGCAGTAGTTAACATGTTTTGTTCTTCTTTTGACCATAAAAAAGGTTGTGGAGGAGATATAACTCTGGGACAATTAAAGGCATGAATAACCTACAATGTTGCTTGGAATATAGGGAGTTAGAAGGCGTAGTGGTTGACTTAGGACTTAGACTACAGGTTTTATTCAGCTGAAGTTGAGGAGTGATTTTGGTAAGAAAAGGTCTTGACCAATAATTAAAGGATATTTAAATGCCTCGGAATATTCTCCTGTTACAGTTTTCTGTTTCTACAAATATTTCTGTGGTGATCGGTAAGTAGGAAGTAGGAATTCCGGAATAGAAAAGAGTATCTGGAGGGTTAGGCTGTTTTGGGTTTGTATCAATAGCAAAGCGCAGAAGAGTCAAGAAGATGGAGAAATAAAATCAAGAGGTAAAAGTGAAGGGTAGAGGGACAGGCCTGGTATTTAAGTGGAGAAGGGTCCCATTTTCCACCGAGTTTAGAAGGCTGTGATTGGTTCAAAGGATGGGCCACAGGCGGATTTCTTGGTTTTCCAAAAAAAATAAATAAATCAAGGGGTAAAAATACTATAATGCGGAAGGTTAAAACATTGAAAGAATGCCCACACGTGATCTCCTTCTGCAATATGATAAAGAGTATCCTATGCTTCATGAAGCAAAAGATTAAGCTCAAGTCTGACCTAAAACTCATTATATAGTAAATGGTAAGTTGATTCTAGTAAATACTGTTCTGACTTTCTAATGAACCCAAAGGGCTTTTATATTGATGAAAGACTTATTGGCGTCTTTTTCGATGAATGGCTGCAGTGTAACGCGAAAGGACCACTGTCTTGCTTCTTTTTTTTGGTCCAATAGGTCGTTAAGCTCTCTCTGCCTTTCGTGCAAGGAAAGCATGCTGATTGGGATGGTTATCTCGTCCATTCTTGAGCTCTTTAGACCTCTTTTCGTATTTGTTTCTTTAGCCGTTTGGTCACTTCCTTTACATGTTTCTGGATCACCTTCATGCCTTTTACTTAATCAATATATATCTACCATTTATTACCTATTATCTGATATTAATTAGTTTACATGCTTTTCTCTGCAGAAATTCAGAAATGGAAGGAAATTAAAATAGATGATGATGTCATTGGCCATTCTCTTCAGGATGTTGGTATACCTTCAGATTTCTGTTCAGTTGACACAGATTTTCCTGGAACAAATACATTTGAACAGTCACAATCCAGGAACAGTGTGCAATATTCATTCAACTCGTTGGAGTCTGAAATGATTAGCTTAAGGCAGAATGTTATACTATTGCAAAACAAGCTTAATGATGAAGCAGACTTGATTAAGTTAAAGGAAGCCAGAGTTGGCGAACTTGAAAGAGAGCTTGACGGCCTCTTTAGGCAGAAGATTGAAACTGAACTTGAGTATTTAGTAATATCAAGAACCATCCAAAATTGGAGAGCTGCAGCGATCAATCAAGTTACCCTCATGGAAGAACAAAAAACTTTAGCTACCGAACAAGCACAGATGGTAATGAAGCTCAGAGACTCGGAAACAAAGGCTGCAATGAACAAGTCACAGGCTGAAAAGCTGGACATTTTCCATGATGATGTTGCCAGCACTAATAAAACACTCGATCTGCAGAAGGGAGTGTGCAAGTACAGTATCTATTTTTCGATACAATTGGCATTGCTAGTTATCGTCTTTGGACTGTATATGTTGCAGATGTCATCTGATGCTGTTGAAGTTGTACCAACATAATTTTGAGATGTGAGAGAGTCTATTTCCCCTTTCTCTTGTATTTTCGACATAGAGCAACGACCAATGTTAATTAGGTCGTTTTGTATGTTCATAGATGGAACACCTACTTTCTTATTTGTCAAGTTGATGTTGAATTCAATGATAAATGTAAAAAATGATTTGGTGGCTCATAAGTTTTGAGATTTGCAGATATTTGACCATCAAATACTTGTAGAGCTCACAATTTCTTTCGAGCTCACAACTTTTATCCCTTCATAAATAATAAATATTGATTGTTTAGCATTATTTGATACTAAATCGATACTTGTAAGTCGTGCATTTACTTGATTTTCAATATGTAACACTTTTGTTGGAAAATAAATTAGAATATGAGATCGAATATTACATATTATTAAGTTTGAGTGTTCAATTTGGTTTTTCTCGTATTGTGTCAAATTAGAGAAGTCATATTTATTTTATAAATATTTTCTTATTGGATAATTCAAAAATCAAACTATTAAATATCACCGATAAACTGAAAATCGATACAAAAATAACTTATAGATTTATTATTGATTTAGCATATTTAAAATCAAAAATCAATAAACCAAATCAATAATACATAAAAATCGAGTTTACGAACCGAATTGACAAATACACATCCGTAGTTATCAGGTGGTTATGATAGTTATCTTTCATGATTAGTCCCTTTGTGGCAGCGAAGAGGGAAGATATGTCATAAGAATTCTGTTTTGGGCTTCTTAACAGCTCATATATACATCAACATCAGTGTTGATTACCTGAAAGTAGCAAAGCACACCAAGAAAGTTGAGATCGACTACATGAATCCTCGCTACTAATATAACTTAAAATAAGGAGAACATAAATTCAATTGCTTTGTGGACAAATGCAAATCATTGAATCAACGTTGAGTATTGAATTTAAGGTCCCAATACATGAACGGCACCTCCCCACACCACCCCACCACAAAACAAGATCAAGTTTCTGGCTCATGCCTTATGGAAACAACACTATTTTATCTTGTTCACATCACTGGAGTCTCTCCCCTTTTATACATTCCTCCATTCTACATCTTCTCATACTTAGAAATGGTGCACAACAATTTATGTGACAAACTTAAATTGCACAACATAACAAATTTACAGCCAAATCCACCACTACTAACTCCTGACTATGCTACTGGTTTTACAAAGTTATGCCAGTGCCACTTCAAGCCAAGTAAACATACCCAAAGCAGCATGCAGAAGTGCTCAGATAATTGTATCGAGGTATGAGTAGTTGTGCCGCCGTCCAAACTCAAGAAGGCTACCATATGTGCGATCCCAGACTCCAACGAAAAGGGACTCTGTATCAGGACTGAAAGAAAGACCTGATATCTCACCAAAGAAATCGATTTCTTGCTCCTGCTCGTACCCACTTCTTACATCAAAAACGTGAACGAAGTCTGCAGGTTCTGCCATAGCCATGAATCTTCCATCAGATGTGTAGCGGATTGACCGAATGGCTCCAAGGTTACCCTTCAGAGCAACAACTGATTTGGACAGGTTCCGTATGTCCCATACTCTGCAAGTTTTATCCTGGTTACCAGTTGCAAAAGTTAGGCCATCAGGATGCCATGCTGATGCAAATGAGTAGTCAATATGCCCGCTCAAAGGTGAAACAACCTGTAAGTGTTAGATTTGGTTAGCTTATGATGTATCAAACATCAACCATTTCTGATAATTCGAGTCAGGAGAGGAGATAAATGCACAAGTACCTTTGCATTCCTGGAATCGACCAATAAACCATCAGGATTATCCCCAACTATTGCAATAAGCTTACCATCAGGGCTCAGTGATGCATGCTGCATGCATAAAGAGGGAAACAAGGTAAGTGATCCCTTATTATGCAATAGTAGTACTTACTACACCACCAACAAATGTCAGGATAAGACACTGTTAATCAAAGATGGGAGATTGGGAGTAATATCTATATAAAAAGCCCCTACATTGAACTATTCAAGTGCGAGGAGGAAAGAGTATTATATTTGTCAACCTAAACTAATCATAAATTCTAATTCTAATTTGAAAATCAGTAAAACCAGCAAATTTATCAGTACTGGCTGCATCACTAATGGCATGCACTAGTAGCACCATAATTAGAAAAACCTTCTTGGTTTACACCTACACATTCTGGGATAGGTGTGTGTGCTCCCATAAACACATGCAGGAGGGTGCACAGACTTACATTCACGGGCCATGGAAAACGGAAATGCTTGGACAGTTGAAATTTCTCCATATCAAAATCTCTAACCCCAGAATCATTGTTCGAAGCTATGAAATGAAGCGCACCACTGAGGAGCAAAAGATTAGTCAGTTAGCTTGATTCTCACTAAGAAATAGTATGTCTCTGGAGTATGCAGATAAACATAGTACCTGGCAGTGTTATAAATCTCAACAGCATTAGTAATAGCATTATCGTCGTATGTTGTTCGGGAACAGAAGCAAACTCCAGGCCTGTCTAAATACTGCATATAGTTTCAAGAATGATTTAGAGACTCAAGAATTGATTTCACTTCCTAAAGGTGAAGAGAAAACTGCAAACTCAGCACCATGACCCAAACACAACCAGCACAAATTCAACATCACAGGTACATGCTCCATTTGTGGATACAAACCAAAAAATAAAATAAAATAAAGAAGTCCTAACCAATCATTGGGTTCACATACCTTGCAAATTAGTTCTCCTTGAAATCCCCCAGCAACCAGCAACTTGTCTTTCACTGTAAGAGTGCTCACTTGAGTCTGCGTAAATCCTTCCAAAAGGCTCCCAGGATGCTTCTACAATGGCAAATTTAAAAAAAAATGGTTATAATCAAATATATGCTTCAAAACAACAGGTGGATTCCATGTTCACAACACCTACCTCACATGGTGCTACATGTCCAGATACATTAAGAACTTCAGTTTTGCTGCAGGTCAAGGATGACCAATGAATGACGGAAAAATGTGACATAAGGTACACATCATGCTTGGAGGTCGCCCAGACCAAATTTCTCAGCTATAACATGAAACAGAAAAAAAAAGCTTTGGGATTGTTGTGGCATAATCATAAGTTAACTTGCCTAAAAGAATTAAGAGAAAGTTAAAAATAATATGCACAATTCTATCAATAAATAACAGATCATATGGTTATCCAAGTAAACCTGGTTTGATACTCAGCCTAATACATTCACTTCATAATAACGTCATCTTTAAATAAGCATCAAACAGATTCTTATCCCAGCGTCTTCGATACAATGTAAGTAAATACAGAGGGCTAATAGAAAATAGAATTACCTGGAAGTGTAAAATTGTTGATTTAACAGATCTTGAATTACGTCTGAAGTCATAGTATGAAACGTCTTTCTTTGTGGCTTTGCAGTCCTGTTAAATAGCAAATGGATAGAGCCATCCATGTTCCCATTAGACACGAAGGTCATCACTCAGACCAATTAGAAAATAAAAACATACACATCTAATTTACCTTCTCTGATGCCTCCCCAGATTGCGGAATATTTTCATAGTTCTTATACTGCTCTAATCTGGTTTGCCTATATTTCTCCCTGGTTATGCTAAGTCTTTCCCAGGGAATCCCTTGAATGTCTCTGCCTCTCCTTGCCTCAGCAGCAGAGGTATCTTGCATTTTATTATTCTACTCAAGAAGAAACAATTCAATAGAATGAGATATGGAAAGCATAATCATTAAAACAAAATGAATACACCTAACATGCCCCGGTAATTGCTGCAATTAAGCTTTTATGGATGGATTCACAAACCGAGTAGTCATAATCATCTGCATCTGAATCCGATCCACCAATATCACGGCCGTGGAACTCATCATCCATATCATCATCTATAGCTTCCATGTCATACTCGTTTGCCATGTAATCAGCATCATCCTCTTGTTGATGAGACATGTTTTACCCCAACCAAATTACCTACATACTACAAAAGTTAACCACCAAGGTAAACTACATTCACAAGAATTGAGAAAATGTATACTAGTACAAACTTCCAAGTCAACTATGGGAAAGGATACTCATACAGCACCTCAGTACTAGAGCATCAGAGCATCCACATAGAGAAAGACTAAGTTAACACTGTTCCTTGAACACTATGTCAATCCACAAATGCATTCACATAAAAAAAAATCAGAAGGATTAGATATAAGTTCATTTAAGAAACGAGGCACATAAGCATACATCATACATCTTGTTCTCTATCCAAGCTCAGGAAAGACCAGCTTGACATAGGGATGGATTGCAAAAGAAGCAAACATCAGAAACACGAATATATGCATGGATATGCATAGATATCATGCCAAATGCGCACTAATAATCCCTGAAGTAGTATTTTCAACTTCATTTTTAATGCCGGCAGAAGAGAAGAATAGTTATAGCCTATATCTACCGTTGGCAACTTCATTATTAAACGTGGAAGAAAGTCTTGATTTCAACCTCTTCAATTAACAATAGTTACAGATCACAATATAACAAGCACATAATAAGCCTACTACATGACTTTAGGAAATCTATTTCTACAGGCGGAACTAGGATTTAATCTTCCCCACCTTTAAGATTCATAGCACGTAACTTGTTGTACTTCTAAGATTATGGATTCAAATCAAACATTTGAAAATACTGGATTCAGATGAATTGTTGATTATGCTCCGCATCCGCCCCTAGCTATTCTGATTACATATTTAATCACCTCAAAAGACCGAAACATGATAACTATCACAAATACAACACCATATCCAATATGCATATGCAATGTTAAAAAAAGGTATGAAAAGACACTTTTTCTACAAAGGATCCAAGGGAGGAACTTTTCTAACTTACAAAATCTAATGCTGGCCAATAACTATTCATCAGTTCCAAACAAGATGGGGTCGGCAATATGATCTCACTTCTTCATTTAAGTTCATTTTATATCATCATCTTACTTAACAAATAATATTGGCCAAAATAAACAAAGATCTAGGTTGAATCTGCATAACAGAACTTCACAAATTGTGCTAATTAATACGCAAATAAACTCAACACGAACTAGAAGAGTCTAGCATCAAAGATCATGTCAAAATAACTATAACACCATAATTTCTGCAATTGAAAAGCACAAAAGTCAAACTCTAAAACATGGAACATGAGAACCTTCAGAGGCAAATCTAGGATTTCTAGAACATGGATGCACCACAAAAGAAGGAATAGAGTATCAAGCGAGAAGAATTGATCCCTAGTTCTCTAGATAAATAAATCAACATTCAATCAAATGCACCATTTAGCCTTCTTACGGCATGGATCCCAACAAATAATACGATAACACAGTTAAAAATATATACATAAAATACCTCAAATCACGGAAAGACCATGAGTTCAGGTGCCCATATTTTACCTTATAAATTCACACTTGACAGCAAGGATTCGGATGAACCTAGTGCTTACGGTCAGCAACCGCCCGAAGCTATTCCATTAAATATTCAATAAACACAAGATACAATCTACGATATACGACCAAAGTGAGGAACTTATCCTAACTTAAAATATAATGCTGCCCAAAGTAGAAGAAACTTAAGGTTCAACCTCCCTACATATCAACACTTCACAAATTCTACAAATTGACACCAAATAAACTACCAAAATCCAGTCAAAGATCATGTCACAATAACCATAACACCATAAATCCACAACTAACCAATCTACGCTATACAACCGAAGCGAGGAACTATTCTAACATAAAAATTTAAACGCTGCCGAAGGTAGAAGAAAATCAAAGTTTCAACCTGCCGACATACCAAAACTTCAAAAATTCCACAAACCAACAGCAAATACCTCAGCAATAAACTAGCAAATTCCAGCATCAGAAGATCATGCCAGAATAACCATAATAACACAAAAATCACACTCCAATACACCAAAAAGTTAAACAACACACCAAAATAGGTTTCCAAAGTGAAAAAAAAAAAAACCTAATTTCCAGAAATTTATTATCTATTAACAAAAATCATGTGCATAAACACAAACAATAGAAAAAAATGATAATTAGAGATTAATTACAAAAAAATTCAAACCTTCAACGCAAAGGAAATCGAGCTTCGTTCGATCTCGATCCAGATATTTGATTAATTAATACACCGAGAATTTTATTCGATTGATTAAATACAGAAAACGAAAAATTGATTGTAGATCGGAATTCGGGTCGAAGAGAGAAAGGGGGGAAAAGGGTTAATAATTTTCTATGTTTATCCACTCGGTTCTTATGCAAAGGACATTTTTCTACTCCAAATGGGGAATGAAAGAGATAACCTTTGGCTTTAAGGGTATATTTTTTTATGGAAAAAAATTTAAAAAAATGAAAATTATTAATTGAAAATGACAATTGATGTAATATTTTTTCCATTTGATTTTAAGGGATTTAAAGTTTAATAATAATTGTCGTAAAAAAGTTCGATTCATAAAACATTTCGCGTTCACGTGAGAGGGTTGCACATTGAGGAATTTAATTGAAGTAGTTCATTTCGGACGGAGATTCAGTGGTTCAGTCTACCCTGACACAAGGACGGATTCGATACGAACTCGTGGGGAATATATGAAAAATCTTGATTCAATTTGACTTAATTGGCGAATGATTCCCGTATAACAAGCGAGAATACTTCTATTTGCTTCTTCTGCGTCAAAGATTTGCATCCTCCAAATGGGAAATGAAAGAGATAACATTTAGTTAAATTTTTATAATAATTATTGAAAATAATTCGATTCATGAAACATTTTACATTCAGGTGATGTCACGGCGAGGATTACACACTGAGAAATTTGACTGAAGCAGTTTATTCCAGACAGAAATTCGGTGGCTCAGTTATCCTGAGATTAGATACGAACTCATCAGGAATATGTGAGAAATCTTAGTTCAATTTGATCCAATTGGCGAGTGATTCCCATATAAGAAGGGACTGTACTTCTATTTATTTCTTCTCCGTCAAGGATCTGCATCCTCACGATCCTATAATGAAGGCAGTACTCGAAGAATGCTACTTCAACTACAGGAACAGGAGCGAAATAACCTTGGTTGTAACTTTTCTCTATAACAGAACGCTTCCAAGCAATATGTTTTTACATTCGATAACTTTAAATAGGTCATTTGTAGCCTCGTTGATCCCCAAAAAATTTATTAGAGTTTTTGTAATATAAAACTTGTTAAGTCAATTTATTTATTTAACTACTGAATCTTTTACTTACTATTGAATCATCATTAATGAAGATGATGTTTTGAAATGTCAAAATGAATCTTGAACTGAATGAATTATAAAAAATTAATAATGATGATAATGGTATATTTTATAAGTTCAAAAAATAAATTCAAAAAAAGATGTTAAATTTTTATTTTTCTACTTAATAGAGACATTTTTAATTATCGACAAGTGTTTGATCTGAAAATTTTGTGACAAACTTGAACATGATTTAAGATTTTGCTATATCAATCAAGACACCTATGTATAAGTAGATATTATAGATATTTTATACAAATAATAGGGACCAATTCAATGTCAAACTATACCTCTTATAGTATTTTGATATATTATATATATTTCCTTTCATGCCTCTTATATGTTTTGGTAAAACTATTTTGATTGCAACATTGGATAAAGATTTTAAAATATATATTAACTTATCGTAGTTAAGTAATTAAATAATTTCATAATTTGTAACAATTGATCGTGATTAACTAATTGAGATTACTATGTAAACACATATCATGTATTTATTAATTTTGATATAAATATCAGATATGAATGAATTTTTATCCCGCCATTCCTATGTAAATGTTAAGTTAGTTTTTTTTTTTAAAAAAAAAATCTTGAATAATGTATAAATAAAAATTAAAATATACCATCAAAGAAAGTGGTGCAGCTGATGAAACTGTTCCTCCCTTAACCAGGTCTTGAGTACAAACCCTGCGAATGGAAAAATCTTTAGCAGGGTGTGCTTTTTCTCAAATAGAATCCTATGTGGCACGAATCCAAATATAATCGAACTTTAATATGAATAATGAACGCCACGTGGGAACCAAAATAAAAGATAAAATCCCCTGCCCTCTTTGTCTAGACAGTTGTTAATTTCATCTTCTAAACCCACATGGAGTCATTTAATGTAATGTCGGTAGCATTTCTTACCAGTTGAAAATAATTGATATAATTATCCTCTCGAGGAGAGCTATGGACTACAAAGTAAAACAATCAGTATGATCTATAAGTCACGAGTTTGAATCAAGATTTGAAAGAAGCAATTACTAACGTTTGTATTAAGATAGATTGTCCACATCATATCCTTTGAGATACACCCCTTCCGTAAACACAAAATACTTTACGGATAGGATATTGTCCTTTCAAAGATTATAATTAAGACGAAACAAATGAATCTTGAATCATAATTTACGTATGAAAAGTGGGCGTAAAACTCGCGAAAAAACGATAGTCCAAACAAAACGCCATTCGGTTGCTCTCGTGCAAAACATCAGCATGTAGCTGATTCTTCATACTGTCAATTCGTCAAGGCATATTTATTTTACTACATAGATTTTGACTCTGTAAAGTTTTCTTTAAACTTTTTGTTTATGACACATTATTAGTATAATGAAAACACAACTTGAAAGAGACATTTCAGAAATACTCAAAAAGTGCAGAAGCTGTGACATCTACTGTGCTGCAGCAAGGTTAGCAGTCAAAACTCATTTTGCATTTATTTGAATAAGCATCTCAACCTTCTCATATTCAACATAATGACCTCCGCCGCTGCAACAAAAAGATTGTATCAGTTTCAGAAACACTTGGTAACAACAACAACAACATACCCAGTAGAATCCCACAAGTGGGGTATGAGGAAGGTAAATGTACGCAGACCTTACCACTACCTCATAAAAATAGAGAGGCTGTTTCTGAAACCCTTGGTAGTGGCAAGAAAAGTAATAGTTTATACTTAGTGTCCCATTAAGAACTTAACAACTACAACAAAAGAGGTGGATCCAGAAATTTATGCTCCACGTCGAATGTATTGGGTTCCGATGAACTTGATACCCCAACCTACATTCCCCCCCGAACTCGCACCCAAGAAAGTAACAAAGGTCCTCTTTTCTGTTTACCTGATTCTTCCATGATGATAGTCATTCTAATGGCAGCTGACACTCATTGGTACTGTTTGCCTATTTACTTGCTACATTTTCAAAGGCAGCTGTTGAAGCATGATGACCGGCTATAAGAAAAGCAAAAGCAAGAAGCCAACGGACAAAATGCCTAGACAGTTGACTTTCCTGATTTCACCTTCAACAATGCTCAACCCTACCACATACCCATCTCCCTAAGCATGAAAATGAAATGACAGGTATATGAGGAACCTACCAGATGCCGTAATTAACCGCTTTACAAAATATGCGGTGGCTGATAGGCTATCTCTGACAAGTGATGAGCAACAGAGTTCATATTGTAATGTAAAATCTTACATGATTACTTGATTGTTTTAGGTTCTCCAATAATTCTGCAATTTCAAGTTGCTTTACCACTGCAGTATGCAACACCTGTTGAAAAATATAAAACAATTTTTTTAAAAAAAAAAAATTGGGGGTGGCGAAGGGGAAATGGGGAGGGGATTACAACGTGGGAGTTGAACCCTCACCAACAAGGTGGGAATTCAGGTAGTCAACCAACTGAGCTACTAAGATTCCCCATATAAACATGACAGTTGAATAATCCAAGTTCAAAGTTATATAACTGTCAATAATAAGACATACCTTTTTTGTCTTGTCGAGGTCCACCTCCATTGACTTGATTCTTTCTATTGATTGATGGATCATTTGATCCTTCTCTTCTGGGATTTCAGCAGGCTTTCTCTTTATTTCTTCAAACAACAGTTCCAGTCTATGAAGACGCTCCATGCACAGGAGGGCCTCATCTGCTTTATGGACAACTTCACCATAAGCAGAAGAACTGCTTTCTTGTCTTTCTTCTGATGCACTAGGGTGGGAAGCATTTTCCTGTTTCCTCCAATACTCAAAGGAAACACCACGAATCAATCCAGAGAGTTTGAGTATGAAAGGAACCAGTTTCCTTTCCAAGCACTGGATACATCTGCTAAGAACTTTTTTATGGATCGTTTCAAACCAATGAATCAGCAATGTACCTAAAGAGCACATAAAAAAGAGGACATGAATCCCATTAGATTGATGTTCCAGTAGCACAATCGTTTAATTGGAAGTTAATAATCTCATAAATCAACTGATTTACTAGCTTAAATGTCTACAGATTTCGTGATGCACGTCAGTCTAGTGGACACATAGAAATGAATGAAAAGCAGAATAAGATGGATGGAGAATTGACTCATGAATGAATATGAATATTTTAGCAACTTTTCATGGAAATCTGGTCAAATATTATTTTTGATAACCAATTTAGTCAAAATATAATTTCAACTTGTTAGGCGACAGATTTAATAAAGTTTCAAACATATTAAGTTAAAAAATGTTAGGTGATAAATTTAAGATACTCTAGTGTTTTAACTCTGAAACTTTTAAAGATTATACCCTTCAATGGAGAAAAAAAAGTAAGATGAATTTTGCACGATGAAGAAATATCATCTAATAAAGTAGCGTATAAACATATTTGGTATGACAATCATTAATTTGACACCAAAAAGGAAGAAAAAGAGATGAAATTCTGATTTTTTAGTTTCTGAATAATGAACATAATTCCTTTTGACAAGCCTTAATGATGAAAATGATTACCCATAGTTATTACAGTAACAGAGAAAGGAATTACGAACAAGTTATTTTGGATATGATTTTCTTAAGGCTCCATTTCACTTCAAACATTCGAAATCAATAAATTAGCACATCTAATTTGCAAGCATAAAATAAGTACTAATGGAACTGTCATTATTAACATCTAAGCTTCAATGAATTCAACTCTCCTAATATTGATACAATAATAACAACATGCCTAGTGAAATCCCACAAAGTAGGGTCCGGGGAATATAGCATGTATGCAGACCTAATGGAGATAGAGAGGTTGTCTCCAAAAGACCTTCAGCTCAAATGTATCCAACCCAAGTAAAAGAAGAAAACAATAGATATAGAATAATGGCTAAAACGAAAAACAATGTCAATTCTACAAGAAAAAAATAGTAGAATATTCAAAGAGTTGTAAAAACACAACTACAATAGCACGACTAATCATATAACAAACCTAAAACCGTCACAAGGCAAGATAACATTCTACCTCTACTAACTTTCTACCCTAATACGCGACCTCCACTCCTTTCAATCTAAGGCCATATCCTCGCTGATATGAAGTTGTGCTACATCATATCTAATCAACTCTCCCCAATACTTTGTTGGTCTACCCCTACCCCTACCCCTCCATGTAACTCCTAAATCCAACCTCCCACAACTCCTCTGCACATGTCTAAACAGTCTCGGTCCGCTTCTCTCATCTTGTCTGCCACAGAGGCCACTCCCACCTTCTCTCCAATAACTTCAATCCAAATCTTATCATTTCTATTATGTCCACACATCCATCTCAACATCCTCATCTCCACAACATGCATCTTCTAAGCATGTGAGTTTTTGACTGGCTAGCACTCCACCTCCTATAACAAACATGGTCTAACCGCCATTCCGCAGAACTTACCTTTAAGTTTAGGTGGTACCTTCTTATCACACAATATTGTAGAAGCAAGCCTCCATTTCATCCATGTTACTCCAATGCGATGCATGACATCATCGACAATGTCTCCACCACTCTGGATGACAGACTCAAGATATTTAAAGCTTTCTCTCTTAGGAATAGGTAAAGTAGCAAGTCTCACTTCCATATCCACATCATCCATCGCAACACTGAATTTGCACTCCAAGTATTCTGTTTTGGTTCTGCTCAATTTGAACCCTTTAGACTCCAGGGTCAACCTATCATTAACTCTCCTAATATTGATGTCACTTCAAATTCCTTTAGTTATAATTTATGGCTAAAAATAAGTGATCTTGAGGTCTTTTTCCACAATCAAGTATGGATTTGGAAATAATAGAATTGTCAAATAACAAGTTTCAAATACAATAGAATTTTTTTTTTAATTTGATTTTGGTACCATCGAGAATACACTAGAAATTTTGGACAGTCCAAATGGAGCTGAAGTTACAGTTAAGTCTCTATCATAAATAATATCACATCATTAGAAACATGTCCAGCTGGCAACGGTATCAGAATACATTCTACTGGTAGTATAGATACACAGTGAAGACAAATACCTTCAGAAGTTGGTCCTGCATTAGTGGACAAATTCGCCAAATTGCATTCTGGATGCTCTGGGCAATGTAGTGAGCCATGTTCATTGACATCAACTAGTTCACCTGCGCTGAATTGATCATCGCAACTATAGTAGGGGGTAGAATTGGATTCCCTTGCCTGCACAAGCAAATTTCAAAGTAAAATAATTGTATCGCATATCTAGAAAGAACGCATTTGCACAGACTATAAATACATGATAACTAATTTTCCTTCCGTTCTTGAGGCCCTTTTTTTCTTCCCTCTCCCTTAGGTTTGGAGCAATGGGTAAATCACTAATCTGATGATTATATTTGATGTTATACACATCATGGTGATTAGTGCACCTTACAAACACCTGATATATTTGATGAAAAATGACATCTTAACCTACACTATGGTTGTATAATACAGTAATGCTCACTTCTTCATCAAGTGGTGACAGCTGTGGAATTAAACTGCTACTTCGTCTAATTGGAGAACATGGTTCATGAACATCTGATACTGATTCAGCTGTTGATGTCCCATTAATTCCTCCCTGACCGCAAAATATCTCATAAGGGGGAGGTATAATAAACACAAGAAAACAACACTCAGAATGTCAAAGTAAAAGTTCACCTTTAGTGGGTGTATCTGTTTATAGGAATCAATTCTCCCTTGATCTCTACAGATTCCAGAGATTTGTTTCACAGTTTTTGCCTCTAAGTAATGCACAAGCTAAAAGTGGAGCAGAAAACTATTGGTCACTTCAAATTAAGAAAAAATTACTTAAACTTTAATGAGAAGAGCCATGCAAGGAAGAAAATAGTGAAACACCAACCCACCTTCATTATTTCAGGATCACTCCATGGACCCTTGTTAGACCTGAGGCAGCGACCTTCAACAGAACAGGTACAAGAGCCACCCAGAAAGTCAGGTAACTGACTGAACAGAAAATATCAGATACAGAAATCAAAGTTTTTCTTCAAACAGGTATGTTTATATAAACAATAGAGAGAGGAAAACCTAGGGTCAATCGCTTCAAGCAGTTTATCCAAGGATTTAGGTTCCAGAACCTGAGAAATGCAGATATTCAGGAAGTTGAAGTTGAACCAGATGATAATGAAGAAAAGAAGCCCATACGTTCCTCCACCTGTATTTTGCCAGTAGTCTTTGCATCCAGAAGTTTCTGTGCTGCAGGCCAAATTATCTTTTGGAAACCAGGGCCAGCATTAACAATGAACATCCGTTGTAATGTCTACAAAGAGATGTCAGAAATCATGAACAACAAAATCTGAATAGCTACTTGAAATCTACCTTAATTATTCATTCATGTCTAATAATGACAGCTAATACCTCAGGATAATAGTTGTTAACTTTTGCCACAGCTGCCAAAAGAGTAGCAGCTGTCCTAGTGAAGTTTTTAACTCCCTGCAATCAATGGCATAGTTCTTAGTAGGTGAAATTGAACAATAATCAATAAGCTGATAGCAAATACTTCTATAAGAATGTTTTTAAAATAAGAATCAACATTATTAAAAGACCTTATAGACAGAATATACTTTGTCTGGCAAAGTTAAATGGGAATACATGTTATCTTCTTATCAAATCCATAAATCACTTTGGTAAAAGGCAAATCCAAGCTACGTGGAGACAGAAATTGAAGGACCAAACATCGACCTAATTCTTAGAAATACTGTGGGCATGCTAAGATATTTGCAGTCCCACTTAAGTGTTGAATGCATGTAGATATGACATTAACACTTAATTGTCACAATAAAAGCTATATAGCTTCATAATGTTTTACATTGTGTAAAAAGATGCAACAGATATTTGAAGATGATCATCAATTTTGGTAAATTATCCATCAAGTGAAGCAACATACAAGGCCTTGCACATCCAAAATTGCAGTTGTTGAGCAGATCCTCTTCTTTGATTCAATAGAACATGCAGGGAATTTCTCATGTAGGGCCCTTTCAAACTCTTGGACATGATATTTCATGTAGCGATCAGTTGTGGTTATTCGCATTAGTTTGTTCGGATGAGCTTGTCCAAGCCTTTCAATATACACAGGCCTTCCGTCCCTGTCAACTCCATGATATCCTTGGGGGTAATACTGCAGGACTTCTTCCAACTCCTCAAAGTGAAAATCCTGAGCATTCACAAGGTCCAATAAGCATATAAACAACAACAACAACATTACCCCAGTGCTCAAAGGCTCCCGCCCATTGCGGGGTAAGGGGAGGTCGGATGTATGCAGCCTGACCCCTATGTTTAAAAACATAGC
>JAABOM020000002.1:794306-810531 GCA_011800125.2 Solanum clarkiae
TGTCCATTATGACTACACCTCTTTACTGCAACAATATCACCAGTCTCAGATAAAATCCCTTTATAAACAGTTCCAAATGCACCATGCCCTATAATCCTAGTAGAATCAAACCCCTTCGTTGCGATTTTAAGCTCCTTATAGCTAAATTCCTTAGGTATTTTGATAATATCAGAAGGCAACATAGTATCTGAACTCCTCACATTCTTAAATTTCTTGGAATACAACCAAATTAGTACTAATGTAGCAAAAGCTAAAAAGAATGGTCCTGCAGTAACAACCCCAACAACAGCACCAGCACCTTGTTTACAAAAGCTGTTATGGCATTTGCTGCTGCTTTTTTGTACTGCATTTGTACTACCATTAACCTTAAGACATGAGGATGGTAGGAAGAAAACTAAAGAGCAGCAACATGAAAGCATTCGACAGCCATGGACTCAGAATCACAAACATATATCATGAGCTAAGCAAACACATACAGAGACATCAAATCAATAACTAATCCGGGATAATAACCTAACATGATCACGAAAATGTATTGACGACCAAACAGTGACAATACTGTGGTATCAACTTGTCACAACATGGTTCCCAATCATCAGTCAAAGTGCAAACAAATGATTTCGATATAGCTTAAACAGATACATTTAGTCACACTGCACGAGACTCGAATAGAAAGCGAGATTGGAATAATACCTTCTTCGGAGCGGCGAACTGAGACGACGACCACAACGAATGCCCACCGTACCACCAGTCTCAATTCGAACCAAGAATTGACTGTTTTACCGAAATTGAAACAGAGCCTCGGATTCTCTCCTTTTGATTCCTTAACGTTTGCTAGGAACCTTTGAATTTTCCCCCGATTTCCCTCTGTTTTTCCGCTTCCTATCTATGGTATTTTGCAACTCGTTCCCTTTCCTCTCCTTTGTGAGTTCGATCGCCCCCACTTCCTCGCTCCTGTTCTGTTACCCGTCCCCTTTGTTGCCCGTTTTTCGTCTCTCTGTTACTCTTCGCTCTCGTTTCTGATTTCTTGTTTCTCTTGTTTTCGATCCTTCAAACTCTTCCCGAATCCCCTTTTCTGTTTTCTGATTTTTCCTTTTCTCTCCGTTTTCGACCTTCGTTCTCTGTTTTTTTTTTTTTTGGTTTTTCTGGTTCCCTTTTTTTGATTTTTGGTTTTTTCCCAATCCCTTCTTGTTTTCCCCCCCTCAAGAAATTGAAGGAGAGGAGCTTCAAATAGCTCCCCTTCCATTAATGTAACGGACCTATTTTGGAAAGGGGCGTCGGGTTTGGGAAAGGGGAAAATGATTTGGGAAAGGGGAAAGCGTGGGTTGGGACGACGTCGGGAAGGGGAGAGGTTGGGGAAGCGAGGCCTGGGGACAAGAAATGATTTGGGAAATGGAGAAGAAGGGGTTGGGCGGTGCGATTTTAGGGTTTGGGGCGGCTTTAGGGTTTGAAAGAAGAAGAAGATGAAAAAAAAAATATAGGGGGTCTGGTGAGGTATTAGGGGCGGTTGGGAATTAATTGTTAGGGGCGCGTGCAGTGCACGTGCCCGTTAAAAAATTTAATTAATTTTTTTTTTGATAAATAAATATTTAAAATGTTATAAAATAAAGCCTCCCCTCCGTGAATAATTTGACACCGTGGAGGGTAAAAATTGGGTGTCAACAAATACTTTAATTAAGAACATTCCAATAAACTTCTTCGCATTAGTTTTTGACAAAAATACAATAAACTGATTCATAACCATACAAATGTATATTCTAATACAAAAATCAAAATCATCGAATTAACATTATAAATATTTTAAATATGAATAATATCATAAAATGTTCATTTTACACTCGGAAATAATCTGTAATAACATATACAAATATATATAATTTATTTAAATTAATAATTAAAATTATTTAATTAAAAAAAAATATTGAGAAGGAATTTTCTCTGGATAGTCTAAAGATGAAAGAAGCAAGGATGGTACGTGGTGGGTGATGCGCAATTGTTGGAAATATGGATCTTCCAACTCAAACCCCACCCACACAACACCTACAAATTTCTACTTTTTATTTTATTTTATTTTTAAAAAATCTGAAAAAAATCTACTGTGCCCCATGTGACCCCCCCCCCCACATCCGAAAAGAAGTTCCTTTCTGTCCCTCTACTTCCATTAATTTTCATATTTTTCATCAAAGATCATTTTTTTTGGTCGAAAAGATTCCATGTTTGTATTATAATCAGCACAATATTTTTTGCTTTGTCACTTTTGATTTTGTCTGTCTTGTTTCAGATTAGAAGAAGACAGGAGCTTTTATCTTTTTGATTAGCAGAATCTAAGGCTAGTGTTTTTTTTTTTCTTTCTTTTTAGTTTTCTTGGTATATATATTTATATAAATATCATGTCTTATTTGTAAAAGGATTGAATCTTTGGGAGATTTTTGATATGTTGGCTTTACTTTTTATTGAGTTCATGTTCATTTTTAGCTTTTCTTATTGTGATTACTGATGGGTTATAGGAAAAAGAAAATGAGTGTATTTGGAATCTGTCAACTTTTTCCCCCAAAGAAATAGACAAGGAAAACAAAAAAAAAAAAAATAGAATTATCCCCCCCTTTTCCCCTTTTGATTCTCGGAAACAGTCTATCTATCCTCTGAGATAGTGGTAAGTTTTGCCAACATTTTTCCTTCCACTTGTGAGATCTTCACTAGATATGTTGTCGTCATTGTTGTTGTTGTTATCAATGATTAACTAATAAAAGAACAATCTTTTTCACTTTGTTTTGAGGATTTTATCATATGGGGGTGTTTCAAGATTCAATTTTTATTCAGCCTCATATGAACTGAACCTTGGAACTTACATTTTCCAATGCTACCTCTTTTGTCTGTCATTAACCATCAGTATTTCCCTTTTGCATATGCCATGATGCTCATGGACAACTTATCTATAATTGGATTTTGTGTATTTAATAAGATTTTATTTCAAAGATGTAAGTTTCGAGCTTGCTAACACCAAGTATACCATTAGTGGCAATCAGTTGAATAGCCACATGCTGTGAGGAGTGGTTAGTTGAACATCTTTTTTGAAAATATGTGAAAATTACTTTATATATATTAAATCTTGAACACCGAGAATTTGATTGTTGTGCCGTCTTTTGTATGTATTGAAAGTAATATACAATCCCCTTGGTTTAACTTGTCAAGATTTTTGCATAATCATTTTCGGTTATTTGTTGCTACCCTACTTGTGGGATTATATTATGTCAGGTCTGCATACATTCTACCGTCCCCAAACCCTAGTTGTGAAATTACACTGGGTATGTTGTTTTTGGGATGATATATTTGAGTTGAGGGTCTTCCGGAAATGACCTCTCCATCTCTATTAGGTAGTGGCAAGGTCTGTGTACATTTTACCCTCCCTAGACCCCACTTGTGGGATTTCAAGGCGTATGTAGTAGTTGTTGGTTATTTGTGTTGATTGCTCACAGTTAAAGTTGCCATACCAAATGCTTGGTGAAATTTGTATATCAATTATATCTCAACCCAAAGTAGTTTGGATCAGCTATTTGAATAAAGTATTTATATGATTTTATGCTTGTAGGCGCAGTGCTACTTGAATTCGTCAGCCATATTTGTTTGATTCTATCAACTAGTATGATATCGGTATTTCAAGATACAAGTTCAGATGAAAAGGGGAGTATAATATGAATTGAACCTTGTACTTATAACAGTAACGTTTGGCTTACGAAATGTTTGCTGAAATTTATATATCAAATATATGAATTAAGTGTTTACATTATGCACTAGTAGGAGTAATGCTACTTGCATTGGTCTGCCGTATGTGTTTGAGTCTAACAACTATAAGGCCTCAAATAACCTTACTTTACAGATTGGAGCAAATTGGAGCAGAAGTTCAGCTCTCCCACTTTCGTCGTATAATGGGAGGTGTATTGGGTAAGAATGAGTCTCCTTTCAGTCCCAAGGCTTCTGTCCCGGAGACTAAGCTCGAGGCCAAAATAACTGAAGCGATGCTGCGGAGAGAAACTGAAGGAAGTTCCATAAAATCATTTGATAGCTTAGTCCTAAAATTTCCCAAAATCGATGAGAACTTGCGGAAGTGCAAAGTTATATTCCAGGAATTTGGTAGGTTGGCTGCACATCCTTTGTCCAACTTTTATTCGTATCTTTTCGGTAACATTTACTTGCATTAGCAAATTCTAGGCGGAACTCGGATTTCTCCACAAAGGTCTTCTATATTTACAATTCTCTTTCTTGTCTAAAGGAAAAATAATGAATAACCTTAAGAAATTGAGAAGAATTCTGTTTTGTTTGTAGATGAAGACAGTAATGGAGCAATAGACCCGCAGGAGTTGAAACGCGCTTTCAATAAGCTGGCGGTTAATTTTACTGATGAAGAAATCAGTGATCTATTTGAAGCGTGTGATATTAACGAAGATATGGGAATAGAATTCAGCGAGTTCATCGTTCTTCTTTGTCTTGTCTATCTTCTGAAGGATGATCCTTCTGCTCTGCATGCTGTATCCAGCTCACAGTTTTTCATTTGACTAATGCTTTTTCAGAAAGGTTAGGGAAAAAAACATTTTTGTCAGAAAGCGACATCAGTTGATTACTTTCAAGTGACATGGTGCTTTTCAAAGAATAGTTCTCTTCTATGTTGCTCATACTCTCCAAAAATGCGATCGAGCGTCAGCTCCTCCTATAGTAGTGCATTTTTGGAGGATCTGACCTCAACATGAAAACACATTTGGAGAGTACATGCAACAGATTATCTGCTTACTTGTTCTCTTGGAAATGCATTCCATCTTCTTAACATTCTGTAGCCCCTTCATGTGTAACTATGATAACATATCAGTCAGACCCCCCACCCTCAGCCCCGCACACGCAAAGTTGTTTATTCCTTGACCAGATACAGAAATCACGGATGGGACTACCAAATCTGGAGGTAACATTTGAAACACTTGTTGATGCTTTTGTGTTTTTGGACAAGAACAAGGATGGCTATGTAAGCAGGAATGAGATGGTTCACGCAATTAATGAAACTACATCTGGAGAAAGGTCTTCTGGTCGAATCGCAATGAGAAGATTTGGTACTCTCTCTCTCTCTCTCTCTCTCTCTCTCTCTCTGTGTGTGTGTGTGTGTGTGTGTGTGTTTGTGTGTGTGTGTGTGTGTGTTTGTGTGTGTTTTATCTTATGTACAAATATGAGAAAACTCAGGCTCTGCTTTATCTTATGTACAAATATGTCACAATTTAGGAAGATGTACCGAGTGTCTCGAATTGTGAGTGAAGCAATCTTTACGGTAGAAAGACAAGGATGATCCGATTCGCATACTTGTTTCCAGTGGACCAATTACTTAGCTTGTAATCATAAAGGCCTTGTTCAACACTAGTCTTTGTCAAAATGAGATGCTCGAAGTGCAGAACCAATCCCATCTGTTCTTGTGCCTTGCTCGCAATCTGATTTGGTCGATATTTGTGCTCTATGGACGTGATGAGGACACTATCAATCTATAGTCTATTGACTTAATAAGTTATTTGTTTTGGCCTACTATTTTATAGGCTTTATCATATTCAATCGGAAGAGTTTATATGTAATACTCTATGCATTTACTCAGTCATATATTGCAGTCTCTACAGCCCACTTCTTTCTGTTTTGCAGAAGAAATGGACTGGGACAAAAATGGAATGGTAAACTTCAAAGAGTTTCTTTTTGCCTTTACTCATTGGGTTGGAATCGAGGACAACGAGGATGAAGAAGGAGAAGAGTAAGATTTCTCACAAAACTTTATCTATATGAAGAGCAAGAATGAAAGCTTCACAATGACCACGAACATAAGTTCCTTTGCCTTAAGTAATAAACAAGTTGTAACACCGGGGTGTATTGATACTTCTAATGACGATCACTCGTGTAAATGAAATCTCTCTACTTCCTAGTTCCAGTATGCGAATAGTGCTAGATATGTGTTGCAGTGACGCAACATTAACTTCCATTTTTAACCATTTTGTACCATTAAGTTATAAGTTTATGGATTTTGAGCTGTGATTTCATGCATTTGTGTATTCTTCACGCCTCGTTTGAGGCAATTGTTTGTGACCAACATTTCAGTTTTGACGTCTATATATCTGTTGACGTGCATCTAACTTTTGAATTAGTGAAGCGTTGTACGCTTTGGTTTCTCCAATTAACAAGTTTTGACGAATTTGTTAATAGAGAGACCAAAGATGCACATTTATGTGAATTGGAAGTGTTAAATATTTTGTCGTAGAATCTTGATGTTGATTTTTCATCCATTTTGTATATTACTGATAAAATGATAAGGTAACTTTCTTTTCCGAACATATGCCAAAGGAAAGAATGTCATATAAAATGAAACAGATATGACTATTCAAGGATGATATACATTCAAGATTCTCTCTTTATTACTTTCATTTATAACATCCTTGCCTTTCCAGCTAGCCTACTAATTCAAGTACACTATTACAATAATTTCTTTTAATAACTGTGGTGTCCTGATCAGCTTGCGCTCACCTTGACTAATATCACGGAATACCTGTTATCTCCCACCAACTCAGGTACCGAGCAACTTTGTCCATCCTGTTACAACAATCTCATCAAACCATGGGATTCATCAGATTTTCAGATGATATGTCCCACAGAACACAGTCTGAATTGAACATAGTAGTTGATCCATTTCTTGTTGTTACTGCTATTTCTTTTCCTCTATCCTCACAATTCTCATTACTAATTTTCTTGTTTTGTTGTTGTTGTAACAATTCGCCGCCGCCTCCTCCTGCTGTGCATGTACTTCCACTACACAAACTTTGGTTCCATGGTGAACCCTCTTCATCATTAAGCAAATTAGCAAAATTATAGTTACTAAATGCTCCATTATCATGAAAATTACTAGATGTTGCTCCTCCTCCTCCTCCATTTGTCTCCCAATTCTTGTCACTTTCCTTAATAGCTCTTGACAATCCATACTTAATTTTCTCTATTGTGTCATCTTTGTAATTGTTGTTTTCTTCATGTTTGACATGACTTGTACTTGGTGCATTGTTGGGATTATTTGTGAATTGTTGATGAAACTGAAAACCAATTCTTTTTTTGGTCAAAAGATGAAGCATTTCATCTTTGAAACAACCAAGTGCTGCTTCAGCCAAATGAGGGACTTGTGGTGGAGATAATGTTGTGGCTATTTCACTTATTAAGAAAGAAAATGGCTTATGTGTTACTGGATCAATTCCCATACCAGAGAGTTTCTTTTTCAGCTTTGTGTTCCAATGGTTCTTGACATCATTGTCTGTTCTGCCAGGAAGTTGTGCAGCAATCACAGACCATCTGTTGATAAATTAATGTTAGTTTTCACAAGTATGTAGAATTCTTTGAGACGAGGGTTTCCGGAAACAGCCTCTCTACCTCTATGAGATAGTGGTAAGATTTGCGTACATTTTACCCTCCCCAGACCCTACTTGTGAGATTCCATTGGGTATTATGTTGTTGTACAAGTATGCAGAATTCTATTATGTTTTATGTTGTTTGACGTGTGTCTGGTCCTTCAAACATAGTACTCTCACTGTTCCATTTTATGTGACACCTTTTGACTTAGCACGACATTTAAGAAGAAAAGAAAGACTCTTTAAACTTCTTGTCTAAAACAATCTTTAGATATTTGTGTGACTGAAAATCATTTCATTAAGAGTAAAGGGAATTTTAAAGTTAATTTGTTTCTAATTTTAGTAAAGTGACATTCTTTTTAAGATGGACTAAAAAGAAAAAGTTGCTGTATAAAATGAAATACAAGGAGTATTTTACATTTTCTGAAGGATCTGATATGAATATGGCAACACATTTTTAGAGTCCGAGCAACATAGTTATGCTACTATTGTTAGAAGACACAGAAACTGTATTACAAGAAATTTTGAAATAATGGTTAGTTGGAAAGGTCATCTAACCAATCAAACGATCAGTAGTAAAGACAGAAATTATTAACACCCCCCCCCTCCACACTCAAGGGTATAATACGGAAACAACCTTTACGAAACACCATGCATAGCGAGAATTTAATACAACGACTCATTGAAAGACATTGTTTTCTAGTATTTAAGGAAAAAAAATTTCTAAAATTTTACCTATTGCCAAGAACAGAGTGAAGTGTGACAATGGTCTGTTCTTCTGCCTCTGAAAATTGGCCATGTTTGAGATCAGGCCTAAGGTAATTTGTCCATCTTAATCTACAACTTTTTCCACATCTTTGTAAACCTGTAAATAAAGCAGCGCGAAAGATAGTTAGTTAAACATCCTTTTGTGTGTACATGTTAAAATCCTTTTTTTGTATGTGTATTAAATCTTGACTCCGCTAGTGAAAATCCTGATTTCCCCACTAGTGCAAGCCATGTGAATGAAGTCGATAGGTTTTGGTAGGGAGCGTTTTTACTCCTTAAATTGAGAATTTTTAGCATGAATTCATATAAGATCGAATATCAGACATGGAGTGAAGAAAAAAAAGATTAATGAGTTCGAGACCACTTAAGGTTGCGATGGAGTGTAAAGTTGTAAGTACTTCTTCCATTCTTAACCAAAGGTCTCACAAGTGCAATCTGTGAGTCTTGGGAATAAAATCACCTTTTGGTAAAGATGCTAACTTTTCCACGTGAGATCTTATTAGCGTAAAAACTATATTGTGTATATGTGAAAATCACTTTTTTTTGTATATATCTATTAAATTTTGAATCCCCTAGAGAAAATCCCCATTTCTTCACTGGTGCGAGTCATGTGAATGAGGTTGGTCGATTTCAAATGAGACTTTTCAGTGCGAATTCATGTCAGATCAGATATCAGACACCGAGTGAAGAGAAAAAGATTAATAAACTCAAGAGTCAAGACCACTTAAGATCGCGATGGAGTGTGGAATTTCTAAGTACTCCCTCCTTAACCAAAGGTCTCATAGGTGTAATCATGAATGTTTTACACTAACTTTTCAACGTGAAACCTTAATAGCGTAAAAATAAAACAGATATCGAGCATCGAGTGTGAGACAAACCAGCATGCTTAGGAATGAGACGCCAATTTCGAGTTCCATGTTGAGCAATATAAGATGAAAGTTTGTGATCTTCCTCAGGAGTCCATTGTCCTCTCTTGACATTATCCTTTTCACAACATGGAATTCTTCCCATCTCTCAAAAATTGTAAAAATTTTCAAGTATTTTTTTTTTTTTGTAAAAATTGTGAGAAAAGATGAATAGTTTGAACTTTCTTTGTTTTTTTAACTTAATGTTTTTTTAAAAATAAAAATAGAAAGAAATGTATATATATAGTGTGTTAATGTTATGTGAAGGGGGTTATCAAATAAAGCATCAAAGGTGCATGACATGATTAAAGAATTCAACTATGTTGAGCGTGTGAGACATTGGCAGGTAGCTCACCCATAAGACACCTGGTCAACTCTTTTTCTTACTATGTGTTTGTGTGCACATGCATGGGTTTGACTACGACATAGATTCAGAATTTAAAATTTATGAATTTATGATTTTGAGGTTTTTTTAGTTATTGTGTTTTAAATTAATAATTTCAACAGAAGTGTGTTAGAATTATCAGGATTCGGGTGTCTTGGGGAAATTAGCAGCAAAGCAATCTTGAAAGATCACGAGTATGAAGATAAACAAGAAACATACTATAGAGAGACACAAATATTTAACGTGGTTTGGTCGGCCGATCGACCTACACAGGAGGAGATGAACAATCCACTTTATAGAAGAGAGTACACAATATCGAGAGAAATAACCTCACCAATTCACTCGAAATGCAAAGAGGTTCACACAAGTGTTAACATAACACTTGAGACTCACCATTTCTCTCCCTACACAAAACTCTCAAACCTTCATGAGCCTCTATTTATAAAGTCATAAACATTTTCCTACTAGGAAAATGATTCGTCAAATATGAAGAAATTCTATTTTCCTTTTACGGAAAGGAAAACCCCAATTATAATAAGAAACTCAAGGTACATATCAACAAAGTGTTGGCTTCAATTAATCTTGTACCTTCAATCATGCATTTTCCTCGAATTCACAAAGAAATAAGAAATTCTTATAAATAACTTTTTTAAAAATCCAAAAAAATGTGAGGAAAAAAATGATCTCCTTTTACTTTTTAGTCTGTTTTAAAAAGAATGTCCCTTCTTTTTTGACAATATTTTAGTTTCAGCTTTTTACAAGGCATATTAAAGTTACAAGAAAGAGCATTTTTGTTAATTTTGACATAAGCTTTGATTTAGAATCACAAAATTAAAAAATCTTTTTTATTTTCTTAAACTTCGTACCAAGCCATCACATCAGATCATTCTCTTTGAAACCACAAGAGTACGTGATCTAAATTACTTTTGGAACAACACTTGATGGGAGCTAAGGGGAGGAAAGAAGTTTATAAATCTAACCCCTTTGTCCACTATATAAATAGATTTAGCTATGAATATTCATGAAGAAATGAATATCGAGTTCTTTTTTTCACTGCTATTTTTAAAAAAATTTATTTAAATGTATTAAAATGTTTATAAAAAAAATATATATTATCAAATAAAATAAATAAAATAAATACTTATCATATATAAACTATTGAATCCCCTAGACAAAATGAAAATGAGGATCATTCTCGTGTAGAGTAAATGAGGTTAAAAAATTACTTTAATCAAGAGTTTAAATACCAAACATATAATCTATTTTAGTATATATTTTTAAAGCCATTTATACAAATTTAGTAATATATGTCATAATAATTTACGTTTATTAAAGTTTAAATCCCCTTGTGATATATTACATGCATGCATTAATTCTTTACTAAGAGGTACATTTTTCATTTGCATTAGAATATATTTTTTTTTTATCAAGATTGTCTGGTTGATATTTTCTTTCTTATAAAAGGCACTCTCTTTTGCAGGAATTATAGACTTCAAATAGTTTAAAAAATAAAAACTATATAATATATTACTCCTATCAAATGAAAAATTGTTAAATTTTGATGAATAATCGTTTCAAAATGTTTGCTAGTTTCCAAATTTAGTTGTGAGGATGGATGATTGTATTTTTCTTAGAAGGCTTTGAATTTTGTAGAAAAAAAAAAGGAAAGGAACATTTTTATTAATAATAAAAATATTTTAGACTTGGATTTAAACTATTCAAATCTTGATATTAGTAAATAAATTTTTTTATAACAAGATCCAATGTAATGTATGACAAACACACAACTAACATCTTATTAGCTTGAACTAACCTTTAACATTACTTTTATTTTGAACTAAAGGGCTTATGATTTATTAAATATCGACTCCAGATTACTAGTTTATTGAACAATTCTTGCTCTCATACTCAGAGTATCAAGACATCACCCATAATTTTGTCATGAAATAAGACGTTGTTAACACATCTAGTGATGAATTTTCTTATCTATCTTCTCTTATGATATTATACGTGTAATACTTCTGAACTTCATCAATCTTGAAATTTGTATAGAACCTCTATTAATATTAATCTTAATGTATTCGAACGGAGGGAATGACCAACTAAGGTAAGGAGATACATCTCTTTATCTAACTATTGATACTAATCTTAATGTATTCGAATAAAGAGTATGACCAACTAACGTGAGGAGATACATCTCTTTATCTAACTATTGAACACGATGAATATTAATTACATGTTATTTTTTTGGTCCATTCTTCTCATTTAATATTCATGGGGTGGATGGTGTAGTTCCGCATTGGAAACGAAACAATTATCTTCTTGCTTCAACTTGTCATTTCATCAACTTGAGGAGCCAGTCGCATTTTGATTCGTCAAGTCTACACCTAGTGAATGGAATTTAACTTGCAATTATTGGTAACGAATAACATATTTATGATTTATCCTGTTCAAAATGATTTATCCCTGTTCAAACCTATAGAAATAAAATTTAATGTGGTTTTCCTAACTAATCTTTCTCGAATTAGAGTTTTAGTTTACTCAATCATCTTTTATCAATTTTTCTTTGTTCATTAATGCTAAAAATATATGTCAAATTTTGAAAATTAAAAGATAATTTTTTCATTTTATATTTAGCATTAAATACTATTCATGTAATCAATGTTTAATTGATTTATAATAATTAAGAGTAATATAATAAAATAATTAATTTATTATTATTTCTGAAGAACAAATATACGGAAAAAAAGTGAAAAAAGAAACGGAGGGTGTAAATTGTCAAACCTTAACTATAAGGAAACATTTGTATCTTTTTTAAATATATTAATTCCTACATATATATATATATATATATATATATATATAAAACTAAAAGTGGGAAGACCTTAAGTTAAGAGTTGAATTACAAAAATACCCTTACTCTTAAATAAAACTACTTAATTTTTTATTAAATTAATATTTATCTACATAAACCAAATTTATCTAATGGTACCTTGATGGTCATTTTTTACTAAAAAACGAAAATCAAATGAAACTGGAAAAGCAGGTCCATTAATTAAAATAAAAGAAGTCCAACAATCTCCCCTTTAATTTCATTTTGATAACAACCAAGCTATTCTGCTGATATATTAAAAACAATTACTTTTAAATTTTTAACATTTTGAAAGTAAACCCTATCGCAATAAAAAAAATACTTATTGATTATTGCATTAAGTGAGCAAATATTAATTTTTGCAATTGAGTAATTTATAACCACTTAATATTTATTTAGTCATTGATGATAGGTTAGATAAAAAATCATTTTAAACTCTATATAATGATAAAAACATGTTATTGATAGATTCAAGGTCTCTCTCCTTCTCTATTATTTTTAAAATTGCTTTAAAAGATTAATATTTTTTCTTATTGCTTTGGCCTCTTTATTTCATGCATTTTCTCTTATATAAGCTTATCTCCAAGTAATATTAAGTTATTTGTTTTTCTGTATTATAGAGTAGTATATATTTTTTTAATATCTGTATTTTCTTGTAGTGTAGTTTTAAATATTGTTCAATATAGAAGGTATTAATTGTGCAAAGAATAGTTATTTATAATTATTATATTTTTTGGTGTTGTTTTTTCTTTGTTCTTTTGTAATAGGGTAGAAGCTTCTCCTAAAGTACCTATATTAAAAATAAATAATATAAATTACTTAATAGGTAAATATAAATCATCATATCAGTACATGAATCAACCACAATAGAGTCTCTTGAATATGTATTCTTTCTGTTAATTTCATGTTGTTGGAGTAAATTCATGAGTTTTTTGTCATATTCATCTTCCAATAGAAAATATGAATGGTTATGTTTAATCTTTATACAAAGAAAAAAAAATCATACCAATCTATATTATATTTTTTTAATTCATAAATATTTGTATTAATGTGAAGTACATTACATGAATTTTATTTTTACTAACTCTCCAACATATGTAACTGCCAGTAATTATGTTCATTATAATTTTTACTCTCACTTTTTCATAATTCCATAGAGATTAATGACATATTGATGATACTCTTTGAATTTCTCAGTCTTATCTTATAAGTAGTGATACTTGACACAATATTATACACACTTGAAACAATTGGAATATATGTGAAAAAATCTTTATCCTCTCTTCAAAAATCTCTCGTCTCTTTTTATTTGTTTTGTTTAATATTTATTGTATAAGCTATTGTTTTGTTATTATTATTGAGAATTTATAGTAGTTTGATGTTTTTTATATAATTAATCTCGCGTATAGTATTTTAGTAACCTTATTTTGGATATTGTATTTGGACAATAGTTAGTTATTTTTATTTTATGCACTTATATCAATTTTATAATTAAGAATGCATTCTTTCTATTAGAAAGATATAAAAAAATTTAAGTAAATACCAATAGATTTGAAGGGATAAAATATGTTATTTATGATACAAAAATTTTATGAAAAATATTTTGAAATAAACGTGGAACGCACGTTTCCAGGACTTGTTACTAAAAATTCAATCAAACACATGTATATGATATAAAAAATACATAAACTCTTCCATACTTAACACTGTTTTTTAATTATTATCAATCAAATGTAACAATTAGTTTTGGTTACAACTAAACAAATTCACTAACTACATATTAAAATGAAAATAAAAGTTAAGCAAACATCACAGCGGGGATAGCTCAGTTGGGAGAGCGTCAGACTGAAGATCTGAAGGTCACGTGTTCGATCCATGTTCACCGCATTTTAATTTTTTGTTGGAAAAACTAGTTATCCATTTATCTATTGAGATTCGGTTTTCCGCATTGTAATTTTTTGGGAAAAATTGGAGTTCAAGTGAAAACAAGTAGATGGACAAGTCAATTATCCATTGAGTATTGTTACTTTTTTTGGAGAAAAACTAGAGTCTAAGTAAAAACGAGTAGATGGACAAGTCCATTATGACGAGTAGATGGACAAGTTCATTATCCATTAAGCTTCGATTCACCGCATTACAATTTTTTTTAGAAAAAACTAGAGTTTAAGTAAAAACGAGTAGATGGACAAGTCCATCATCCATTGAGCTTCGATTCACCGCATTGTAATTTTTTTGGAAAAAACTAGAGTTCAAGTGAAAACGAGTAAATGGACAAGACCAATTATCTATTGAGCTTCAATTCACCACATTGTAATTTTATTTTATTTTTTTTATCGAAAAAATTAGAGTTTAAGTGAAGACGAGTAGATGGACAAGTCCATTTTCCATTGAACTTCGAGTGCTGAGCCTCTAGCCTCGGTAAACTAGAATTTAAGTGAAGCCAAGTAGTTGGATGCGCCCATTATCCATTGAGCTTCAAGTGGTACTCTAACCTCGATAAAAGGGAATATAACAGACGTATGTTATTTAAGTGGAGAAGGATAGAGACATTAGGTCCTCACGGACTTCTCGGTTACTAAAATGTTAAAGGAAAAAAGACCCCAAAGCATGTAAACAATACCAGTTGGTAGCAACAACAATGTATGATCATCTTCATTTCACATCTTCAAAATGTTGTACATTTTCGTATGTTTGGCTAATGAAAATAAGATAATCGACTTATACAAGAAAGAAAAATGAAAAATGATTAAAAGAAATCAAATTCGAGATAGTTATCAGACTTCTGCTGGTACCGGACAGTTGAAGCCACGGGTTTCTCACTAGTCGATGATGGATGCTGTGCTGAGATTCTCTCGAATTCAACAGGCCTTGGGATCTCAGGAGGGCTAGCACAACGAATCAAAGCCCAGTTTACACCTTCGAAAAAGGGATGCTGCTTGATTTCTGTAGCTCCTCTTTTGTATGCCAATCGATTTTGTGGCTCTTTCACGAGCAAGCCTCGTATAAGATCTCTAGCTGAAAAACTTACCACTGGAGATTCTGGGAAGCGGAGGGGCTGACCAACAACATTGAAAAGTGTAGCTCGATTTCCTGATCCCTTAAAGGGCGTCTTACCAAACAATAACTCATAAAGAAAGATACCAAAGGTCCACCAGTCCACTGCACTCCCATGCCCTTCACCTTTGATTATTTCAGGTGCCAAATACTCGTGTGTCCCAACAAATGACATTGAACGTGCTGCAGTAGGCTCAGCCATAAGTTCTGGTAATGGGCTAACTTGGTTCCCTGTATCATTTTTAGATTTCCTTTCTTTCTTCGACTTGCTAGAAAAGAAGCGAGGCCCAAAGCATGTTGTAGGAACAGCACACGAAGGCTGGATACAGGAGGGCTCAATGCATGCTGGCTGCACACAGTAACCGGAATTCTTCCGGAGTGGCTCCACATCAAGAGATGACGACTTGACAAGTGTTGGACTCACAGCACAGCGAAGGGAGAGATCAAAATCGGACAGCATAATGTGTCCATCTTCTCTAACAAGCACATTTTCTGGCTTGAGGTCGCGATAAACAATGCCAAGCATGTGGAGGTATTCCATAGCAAGGAGGATTTCCGCTACATAGAACCTGATATTTTGGGATAAAATTAAACACTTAATCAATTAATAACATCAAAGACCAACAGAATCTAAAACAAACTCCTTGTCCATTAATTCGTAAATCAAGCTAGGCACATACAAGTTTAAAGCATCTCAATAAAAGAATCAAATACGTGCTTGCTACCTAGTAAAACAAGAAAAACAACAACATTACCCCAACGCCTCAAAGGCTCCCGTCCATTGCGGGGTAAGGGGGGGTCGGATGTACGCAGCCTGACCCCTATGTTTAAAAACATA
>JAABOM020000002.1:817211-840058 GCA_011800125.2 Solanum clarkiae
CTTCCGCATTCCACCACCAATCCCCTTTACGGCCACCAAATGGCCCTTTTGTTACTCCTAGGACCTCGGTAGCTACATTTCTGATGTAGGATGCATACCATTGCTCCTAAAAAGTTCTCAATTGACTTAGAGTTGATCATCATCATCACAATAATAAAAATACTAGTAATCTTCTCTCTGAAGTGTAGGCACCTGAATATCGCCGGTAGAGCGAGAATAAACACGGAATAGATAAAACCACCATAGGAATCTATAGATTAAGCTAGGGTAAAAGAAGAAAAAAAGTACCACATAAACACACAAACATCTACTGAAATAGGAACTAAATGGAGTTGAACAACCCAGATTTGTTATAGAGTATTCATATAGACAACCCCAACTAATTTAGGATTGAAGCAATTGTGATGATGATGATGTTGAAGAAGACAGCGACAACCTATCCAATGTAGCCCTACAAGTGGAGAGGCTGTTTTGGAAGGACAAGAAAAACAGTAGGATTCGACTTGTTGATCCGAAACAGTTTCCAATTGAGTTCAAGTCGATAATCATCATCACAACAACAACACTACCAATACTAATAAACTCAGAAACCTAAATCAAAATCTTCTCTCCTAAGTGCAGGCAGCTAAATATCGGTGGTAAAAGCAAAAATAAACATGAAATGAAGGAACACAGCATAATATTAAGCTAATACAATACGAAAAACACACAAAACATAAACTGAAACCCTAGAAAAACAACACCGCTGCATCAATTGAAAACGCTGATAAACCCTATAATACTTTAAAATAGAGAAAATTAAGCAAGCATACAAGAAAATTACCTAACGTCGGACGAGAAGCGATGGCGGAATCGGAGACGATCGGAGAATTTTGGAAGTTCAACCCGAAAAACCGAAAGAGAAGAAACTATGGAGTTCGCCATTCAAAGGATTATATATTAACAATTTGTCCATCTTTAATTTACATATTTGCCCTCATCTTATTGGGCTGTGAATATGGACTGGGCTACTTGCAAAGCCCAATATTTAGATTGGGCTTTCATGGACCAAATAGTGCAGATCCCCTCATGATCAAATCATTTTTTTTCCTTATAGCACAAGGCTCCCAAGGCAAGCCGTCGTCTCTTCCATATCGCGACATTGCGGTGTTAATATCATTTTTGATCTCGTTATTTTTTTTATTAAAAATCCAACATATTTGAACTTCTTGTCTTATAGATGACATACACATCAATACTCACGTAGCGTCATACGTAGCATTGCTAAATTTGCACTTTTAAGTATTCAATCTTGGTCATTTTCAGTCTAAACCTTGTGGACTCCAGATTTGTATCAATACATCCAACATGATGTTAAATGCATGTCTCGTCAACTAGAACTATAACATTCGCAAATAACACACACTATGACATCAATTAGTGAATATAACACCACAATACATCACTAACTAATGCAAATAAAAATGATCCAAACGATTGATCCTTAATGCAACTCTATCACAATCAAATTAGCAACACTATTTGCTACTTGTTCTGATGAAACATCACGTGTAATGCTAATGGAACATGACGTATAATGCTGATGGAAAAATACAATATGTGGTGCTAATGAAACATGACGTGTAATGTTGACGGAAAAAATATGACGTATAGTGCTGATGAAACATGACGTACATTTAACAGAAATGCATGTAATCTGATCCAAACACCATTGACACAAAAAATTAAAAATGTCACGACCCAACCCAGGGGCCGTGACTAGTGCCGATAGGGCACTCAGACAAACACTAACCCGAAACCCGACTATTACAGACAAGAAATCTACCGAAATTTCGGCAGAGTTTCTTCTGTTTTATTGACTAATCATGATGTCCAAAGCGGACAATACCCCGCAGTGTTAGGGCAGATCGTTAAAGAAAAGTAGGTAAATCTGAATTTATTTAATTATATTTCCACATTTAGGGATAGATTGCCAACTTTAAAATAAAAATAATCTATTTTTTTCCAAAATAGTATGCAAGTCATAGATACTTGAGATTCCTTTGATTTGCTTCGAAGAACAACACTTGCATTATGTTCTTACAACAAAAAGGGAGATTGTTCCTCATAAATTACAAATGCTCTTTGCCTTTCTTCAACCAAATACATTCCTATTTTTTTCCTATAAATGCAAAAGAAGAAGAACATTGCATCACAAAGTCCCCCAAATTCTCTTCTTTATCTCAAATTAACGAATACAACGATCCTCTCTGCGGAAAAATGAGCGATTTGAAGTCCAAGTTCTTGGGCGTTTACCAAAAATTGAAATCTCAGCTTCTTGAAGATCCAGCTTTCGAGTTTACTGATGATAGTCGTAAATGGGTCGAAGAGGTACTTTTTTGTTTCTCCTTCTTTTGGCCATTTTGATTATTTAGTCGCTTTTTCATAATTGTGAACTCAATACCCATGATTTTGCAAAATAGACTCATGTTCAATGTGAAAAGATTGTGTTAAATAATTGCTATGTATTTGAAGATATGTAATTTATCAATGCGACTGTGCTTTAGAATATTATTTTTGAGACTATGGTTTCCGAAAACAGCCTTTCTTATCTGTATGAGAGTGATAAGGTGTGTGTACATTTTACCCTCTTCAGACTCCACTTGTGGGATTCCACTGGTATGTTGTTGGTGTTGTTGTACTGTGTTAGAATATTCTGATATGTTGTGTATGAACTACGGTTTGCTCATTTGGTAAGAACTGGTTAAGAAATGCAATTTTGTCTAGTTTTCACAGCTTTTAACTTCAAATCAATATGATTTCAAGTCATGTTGAAATGGGGCTTTAGTTTTTTAGATTATTGGATAGAAAAAAAGGCGCCATGAAAGATTCATATAGTGGATTAGTATTTGGTATAAATGATTTATACAGTTTTGGGATTCAAAACTTGATTGATCAAGCTGCCGAAGTGCATTTTGATGTGGTTTCTTTATACCGAAATCATGCTTTTGTTATTGTTGTTACCTTGTTTCTTTGCACTAGTTATTTTTTATCCTTCACTCACATGGGAAAATCTTTTTTATTTTTGTAAGAGTTTCTTTCATTATTATAAAGTTTTGGTTTTTATCATTTATTTCATGTTTTTGAGACCCACATTTGGTGAATGAGGTTTTGGTCTTTGATCGTGGGCAATTTCTCATCTTATGATCTAATTTCTGAGATCAATAAGGCCTAAGGCTCATTTTATCATCATAATGACACAACAACAATATACTCAGTGTTATCCCACAAGTGTGATCTGGGGAGGGTGGTGTACGGGTGTCTATAAAAACCTTACCGCTAGTCCGCTACTTTGTGCAAGTGGAGAGGTTGAGTTTGATAGACCCTTGGCTGGGTTCAGATGTCATTTTATTATCATAGTATATCAAAATTCTCAATATATCATAGTGAGTCGCCATATCACATTGTTCACACTCCAGTTCCTAGGCATAGGTGTGCGGATGGATTTGGTCTCGTTATATAGTCTTGGGTAATTTTCAACTTATGAGTGAATATTTTTGTGTCTGAATTAGGCTCAAGGTTAATTTTCTTTGTCATATGTTCCCAGACTTGATCTCACCGAGGACATGACCTTAGATAGGAAGGGGTGGAGGTCGCAAATTAGAGTAGTAGGCTAATAGGTTACTAGGGTAGGTTAACGTCTGGCCGTGGGGTATAATAACGTAGTAGGATTTGTCACGTCTTTTTATCTGGTGTTATCATTATCTTTCTTATATATGTTAATTTGTCTCGTATTTACATACTATCATGTGTTTTTCGTTATTAGTCGCTCTTTCTGTTCCATTTCTCTTCCTTTCCTTTTTTCTATATCTAGTTTATTCTGGTTATAGATTTTTGTGACGACGGTTCCCAGGAAACAACCTCTCTACCTCTATGAAGTAGTGGTAAGGTCTGTGTAAATTCTACCCTCCCCAGACCCCACTTGTGGGATTCCACTGGGTATGTTATTGTTATTATGTTCCCGGACTTGTCATCCCAAAAAGTTTTCATTGTGATGTTGGATCTAAAATATGAAGGATCCTCATCTGGTGATTCTTGACATGTTATCATGTCATGAGTGATGTGCATGTCTCATATAGATAGGGGATATTGAACTGGTTAACATGAAGTAAAATAAAGGCTCGTTCTTTTATTTCTAACAAGGAGTACGGTATATTATTGGACCTTTCATCACCTGATAGTGCTTGAACTAACTAATTTTTTCCACTAAAAAGAATTGACCTTTCTATGCTAGCTTGAAGGTGCAAAAATAAACCTTGTTTGTGATCAACTGCACAAGCAAATGAGTATATAAGAATGTGTCCATAGCATCCAAAGGAAAGTATCCTCAACTATCTTAATTCAAGGCAGTCAACATTGTACTGATAACCAACAACATACCTAGTGTAATCTACCAGTGGGGTTTGGGAGGGTAGGATGTGCGCAAAACTTTACCCCTACCTTTGTGAGGTAGACGACGCTGTATTGATAATGGAATTTAAGTTAAAAGAGGATCAGTTTCCCTTCTAATTTGTGCTCCAAACGCACGCTTAAGAAGTTGCTTATCAAGCAGAAATTTGATGTTATAAAAGGATGTATAATTTATTTCAAATACGCCAATTGGAATCCACCATTTCATTAATTGAGACTGTATGCAGTTTTTCTGGGTGTTTTATAGTTTTCCTAGGGTGGAAATGGAGAATGCTTGCAGATTTGTTCTTTGATTTTACAAAGAGATGAATAGAGAATTAGTTAATATCTTTCTGACAAGGTGATCTAAGAATTAATTTTAGAGTAAGTGAATTAGTTAAGTGAGTTAGGAATTGGTGTGACAGCAACAACCGTAGGCCATCTTCTGCTCATTTTACTGTTTCTAGAGTTATTGAATTTTTCTCACAGCCAGTATCTCACTTTGTCCTCGTCTTATGCATCTAATATATACTTCCTGTGATTTTCTCAGATGTTGGATTACAATGTACGTGGAGGTTGGAATGAAGATCTACTTCTACCTACTCTAAAAGTTTCTATTGCTTTCATAATTTTTCATAGTTAGAAGGTTTAATTCCAAGTACTTTATACACTCTCTGTATAGGAAAGCTGAACCGTGGGCTCTCTGTCATTGATAGCTACAGTTTGTTGAAAGAGGGGAAAGAACTAACGAGTGAGGAAATCCTTCAAACATCTTACCTTGGCTGGTGTATTGAATGGGTATGCAACATAAGCACTCGTCAAGCTATGCCTGAGCCTTTTTCTAATCCCCAAGAAGCATTGTTATTTTTTAAATTCTTCTGAATGTATCATTTGTGGGAATCTGTGCTGCAGCTTCAAGCATATTTCCTTGTTCTTGATGATATGATGGATGACTCTCATACACGCCGAGGTCAACCATGCTGGTTCAGATTACCCAAGGTGTGTGCGCGCTAAAAGACTACTGGCTTTCTCTTTAAACTGTTGGGAAATTATATCTACTCAGTCATTTGATTTTGGGAGTGACTATTGTTTTAATATTTCTTGCAGATTGGCCTTATTGCTGCTAATGATGCCATACTTCTTCGCAACCACATCCCAAGAATACTGAAGAAACACTTTAAAGAAAAGCCTTATTATGTTGATCTTCTTGAATTGTTTAATGAGGTGAGACTTTATATGTGCAAGGAGGCATCTGGATTAATCTTTCTATAATGCTGAACAATTTATCTTTTTTCTCTTTGGCTTTGCCAACATGTTTTTACAGGTGGAATTCCAGACTGTCTCTGGACAAATGATTGATTTGATTACCACACATGCTGGAGAGAAAGATTTATCAAAATACTCGTTGCCTCTGTAGGGAGACTTCATCGAGAGTCTTGTAAAGATTTCTGCGTTTAGTTTTACTTGAATTATTTAACTAATTCATGATGTGATTTCATGCAGTCATCAGCGGATTGTCAAGTTTAAAACTGCTTATTATTCATTTTATCTCCCAGTGAGTATGATGTCCTTCCTGGTTGTATTAACAGCTTGTTAATCGCTATTCTACTAGAAGAATGTCTTCACGACTATTTCATTTCCTGAACATTTGCTTTGTGTGGAAGAGATCCCCTTTTTTAACTTGAGGCTGGCATTTGAAAACAATCTCAAATTTCTGAATCATCTTGAAGTATAACATAGCCATTTGCAACTTTCAGAATACAAATTTTTTTTTATTTGGATTTCCATCTGAGCTAACCATGCCCTTTTCCTTTTTATTATTTTTACTGTTATTTTTGTGTTATTTCTCTAGATTCTGAATTGTAACCATGACTTCAAAAGTTTTCTGCATGCTCTTTTAGTGGTTGATCTTCTTGTTCCTCTTCATGAACTTCCTGCATTATACTACGAATTACCTCAAATTAGTTAAATCAATTTTTTTTTTCAGGTGGCATGTGCAATTCTTATGGCAGGAGAGGATCTTGACAATCATGTTGATGTCAAGGAAATACTCATCGAAATGGGTATATATTTCCAAGTTCAGGTAAGATTAACCCTGATGCATCCATTCATGTTCTATCTTCTATACCATGAGCTGTGTGTGACGACATTTCCACATATCACAAACCGATTCTCTGCATAACATATAATCTTTTATGATGGGTTAGGTTTTGGTTTTGATGTGGTTATCTGATGTACTAGTTTCATAAATATGGCGGAATACATTTTGAAAAACATTTGCTAGTTTGTATTAGGTTTTGCATGTTAGATTAGATCTGAATGAGTGCTTGATTTCATGCTTCCTAACATTGGAATGGAGATCATCTGTCGTGTGGCCGTGATCTGCTTTAGAATTGGTTGCCAAAAGGGAAACATCGGCGGATAGTAATAGTTGAAAATGTGAGTTACTGAAAAAAGATGTACTAAAACATAATATTGATTGAAGCATCTGCTTGTTTTGTGAACCAATTATGAGTTATGTGATGGCTTATCTGAAATGTCCATCTTAGTTCATTTCTGGAAATACCTAAGATCCCATCTGCAGACTGCAGATATGCTTTCATGTTACAAATTCTGACTGTAAGCTTTCGCTACTTTGTAGGATGATTACCTGGACTGCTTTGCTGATCCAGAGATGTTGGGTAAGGTAGGTTTTATAAGAGAGCTACCACTAAACAAAATCTTGAATTTTTATCTTGAAAACGTAGAGATTTTGTAACGATCTGTCTTACTATCAGATTGGCACGGATATTCAAGATTTCAAGTGCTCTTGGTTGGTAGTGAAAGCTTTAGAACACTGCAACGAGGAGCAAAAGAAGTTATTACATGTGAGCGTAAAAAACTTGTCATCCCTTGGTTACATCCTCTGCAACTATGTAGTTCGAATTCTTCAAAAGTATTGTTGGCTGTGTGTTGAATCCTCCAAAAGCTGTGAGTGCCGCAATAATTTTTGAAGGGTCCTAGCAACATAGCTCTGCAAACAACCGGCATGAGCTAATGTTAAATGTAAGAACTTCATTTGCAGGAGAACTATGGAAAAAATGACGCTGCTTGTATTGCTAAGGTTAAGGCGCTCTACAATGATCTCAAACTTGAGGTTTTCTTTTTTCCCTTCTTTACTATTGTTGTTTTCTCTCATTCTCTTTGATAAGTAGCATGAAGTTGTATTCTCTTCTTAGTAAAGAAAAGTCATTTCAAACACAAAACTTTGACAAGAGACGGATTCAAGATTTAAACTTGGTAGGGTCAATCTTTAAGGTGAGCTTATAGTACTTTTCAAATCATGGGTTCAGATGATAGGTATTTGCAGTGGCAGAGCCAGGATTTTCACCGAGGGAGTTTAAAATCTGAATAAGTAGACACACGAACTAGTCGAGGGGGTTCAACATCTACCATATATACATAAAAAATTATTTTAGTCATGTATAAATAGTATAGTTTTTCACCAAGGGGTTTCGAGTGAACCCCCTCAAGATAGTGTAGCTCCACCCCCAGGTATTTGTTAGTAAAAGTTAGGGGTTTTTTCACATATATATCCATGTTGCGCGTTGAAAATGCTGCGTTCAATTGAACCTGACTTTGGCCTTTTCCTGGGAATTTGTAGGATGTGTATCTGGAATATGAGAAGAATAAATATGAAGGGCTGATCAATTCCATTGAATCTCAACCAAACAAAGCAGTGCAAGCAGTTCTCAAGTCATTCTTGGCAAAGATATATAAGAGGCAGAAGTAGGATAGAGAGTTATTGAATTTCAATATTTAATATTTTTACAATTATTCATCTTTCTTTTTTCTTTTCACCTGATGTTCGGTATCTGCTTGGGGCTCGACTAGACCAATATTGGACTACACATCACAGTACAAAAAGACAAATTTACTTAGGAGTCGTTTGATAGGATATATCAGAAGAAATAATATATGTATCAGCTTTTTATACTAATATTTATTTGATATGCTTTTTAATCTATGTATAACGCTTGCATTATCTATTTAGTTTAGCTAGGCAACAAGTATCAATATCTGCATTAGCATGATTAAATATACATTCAATTATTCTTGTGGAGAATATTTATATAAACAAATAGTTTATTAAAAAATTATATAATATATGTGTTTTTGATACATCTAACCAAATACTTTATACTTCCTTTTCTTTGCCTTATTTTATGTGATATTTTTTCTTTTGTCATCCAAAAAAAATATCATCTTACTCAAAAATAATTTACCTTTAAAATCTTTTTTATACTTAATGAAATAATTCTCAGTCATATGAATATCAAAAAATAATTTTAGATTATAAATTTTAAATCTTTTTTTTTAAAACACTAAACATAGTCAAAAGGTGTCAGGACGGAATAATATCAACATAACTAATATACTAGTATTATTAAATTCAGCATTATTTGAAAGCATCTTACCAAAGGATGCTGAAGTTGAAGCCATTCATATATTCCCAATCTGTTCCTCTCCGACTCGCCGGATCTCCGATCGCCGTTAAAAGTTCCGGTGCTGTTCCGGTGAATTCACGCAAACAATCTCTTCATCAACCCCTTCCCCTAGTACCTACTCGCCTTCGCTTAATCCACCGTTCCTTTTCTGTATCAATGGAATCTCCCGGTGTCAACACGGCGTCGCCGTCGCCGTCAGTTGTGAAACTGAAGCCCATAGAAGCAACTCCAGAAACTTTTAAAGAGTTTGGTCAGGTAATTGCTTTTGATTTTTTGGTTTCTAGTTGTTTACTGTGTTTGTATTATTGCACTATTTTGTTGTTATTGTTCATATCTACTTGTATTTGCCTTACTCGAGTTAAAGTACCAGAGAAACAGTCTCTCTACCTCCCCGTATCTATCATATTGTTTATTTTGTTTCGATTTTCGCACTATTTTGTTGTTACTATTTCTTTATTTTCATCACGTCATTTTTTCCTTTTTCGTACTTACTTTGATGAGCTGTACTTAAGCAAAAGGATCCTCTAGAAATGACCTCTCCACCTCCACGAGATTCTATCATTATGTGTTGTTTATTTGTTTTTCAGTTATTGCACTATTTTGTTGTTATTGCACTATTTTGAGGGTCACAGGCTGCCTCTCTACTTCTCTGAGGTAGTGGTAAGGTCTGCATACATTATAGCCTCCCCAGACCCCACTTGTGGGATTTCGACTGGGTATGTTGTTGTTGTTTGTATGTACTCGAGTTGAAAGATCCTGTAGAAATAACTTTTCTGCCTCCATGAGATTGTATCATCGTCTATTGTTTATCGTGTTTTGATTATTGTACTATTTTGTTGTTACTGTATGTACTCGAGTTGAAAGATCCTCCAGAAATAACTTCTCTGCCTCCACAAGATTCTATCATTATATGTTGTTTATTGTGTTTCGATTATTGTCGTATTTTGCTGTTACTGTATCTACTCGAGTTGAAAGATCCTCCCGTAAATAACCTCTCTACCTCCACGAGATTCTATCATCACCTGTTGTTTATTGTGTTTCGATTACTGTATTATTTTGTTGTTACTGTATGTACTCGAGTTGAAAGATCCTCCATAAATAGCTTCTCTAACTCCACGAGATTCTGTCATCACCTATTGTTTATTGTGTATCAGTTACTGCACTATCTTGTTGTTATGGTTTGTTTCCTTGTTGCTTGCTATGTAGTCTTCACTGTCCTTTTCCCTTTTCTTATCTACTTTGATTTGTTGTACTCGTGCAGAGGTACTCTAAAAACAATTGAGGTAGAGATAAGGTCTGCATATACTTTATCATCTTCAAATTTCACTTGTGAGATTTCACCAAGTATGTTGTTGTTTTAGTCAGGTAATTGAAGCGTCCCCAGACGGGGAAGAATTTGGTCCTCATGATGCTCAACTTGATTTGAGCAATGGAATTCCTAGGTTTTACATTATGCAACTTAAAGATCGGTCCCTCAGATTTTCTAATATAACACATCATGCCAATGTAACACAATGTCTTGGATCTATTGGAGGCAATGTTTGGTATCTTGGAGTTGTTAAACCATCTATTATGGATCCATCAACAGGGGCGGACACCCTCGTCAAGGTAATTTTTTCTTTTTATGTATATATATTGATTTTGAATCTCTTGAACACAAGACTAGAGGTTGCCTCAGTGGTTTAGGAGTTCAAAATTCACCTTGATGTTCCAAGTTCTGTCAATGGTTATCTTATTTATTGATTTTGAATCTCTTGTACCCAACCTTGGTGGTTTAGGGTTCAAAATTCACCTTGACGTTTCAAGTCCTGTCAATGGTTATCTTATCATGGGTGTTGATATTATTGTGCAGTCAAATTGTGGGCACTTTTATGTGCCTCCTTCTGTTGATGAAGTGCAGGCTTTCAGAATTTCAGGTCCAAAGTTTATAAAGTTGAATCATGGTACATGGCATGCTGGACCATTATTTACAGATGATAAGATGGATTTCTACAATCTGGAGCTGCATAATACTAATGTGGTTGATCATACAACACATGATTTCATCAAGAAGAATGGTGTGGTTTTTGTACTGGACGATTAGGAAAAAATCACACGGTTTTGGCATTCAAAACTTGAATTTTGATGTGGTTTCTTTATACTTAAATCATGTTTTTGATATGGTTATTATCCTGTCACATATATATCCGTGTTTTGTGTTGAAAATACTGCATTCAGTTGAACTCGTATATAATAAGCTAGATATGCCACTTTTTGGCTTGTTCTTTATATGTAGGATGTGTATCTAGAATATGAGAAGAAAGAATACATATGAAAAGCTGATCAAGTCTATTGAAGCTCAACCAAGCAAAGTATTGCAAGCAGTTCTGAAGTCAATTCTTGGCAAAGATTTATAAGAGGCAGAAATATGAGATGGAATTATTGAATTTCTGTGTTTAATGTTTATATAATTATTTGTACTGCTTCTTTTTTTCTTTTCACAGGGTTTCAGCACCAGCTTATGGTCCGATTATATGAATTTGCGCTTGAAAGTTCCACTCTGATGGTAAACGCTCCCTACCATAGGTGACTATCTAGTGGCACAACTGAGAATTATTTGTGCTTCTTCCAATGAATAGAACATGTCTATTTCATGGATCTCTACTGTGTTCAAGTTATTAGTTTCCCAACTATTGCCATCTATGAAATATGCCTCCAATCTATCAAGTATTAAAAACACTCCTTAATTAGATAAAAAATTCAAGTATATTTAACTATATTGCAAGATTAAGGGTATATTTGAATTCGATTAATCAAGTAAAAAGTATCTTTAAATCCGTCAGTAATTCAAGAATGAAATTAAAAAATTCATGTTAAGTTTAAAAATATTTTTTTAATACTTCTCTTTAATCAAAAAATTATTTAACCTTCTCTTTTACTCTTAATAAAATAATTTATCATATATATATAAAATTTATTTTACACCATAAGTTTCAAAATAAACAGCTACAAATTAGCGTCACCAGCTTTAAAACGTCCACAATTGTCTTGGCAAAGATATTAATACGAAATGGCTTGATGCTCTGCACATCTACGTTCAATATTTATGTTTCATTTTATGAAATATGTAAATGGTTGACAACTTGGATACACATGCAAATTGATTAGATAAGAGGACAACCCAAGCTTGGACTTTCCCTTTGCATTTGCCAACTGCCATAGCTCAACTTACACAGTAACTCGTGCGCGACTCAAGATCAGCCCAACTATACAATAAACTGATAACTACCTGAGGGGCTGACACACGGCCTCCAAAATCGGGGAATAATAAAAGCGCGCCCTTCTACCCTTCACCTAAATATCACACTAACAAAACTTTAGAACTCACTAAGAAATCAGATAGAGTTAAAAACAGCTACTACTGGATCACATCACTATAACCCTACATATATATACAAGATAGTAACTGCTAATAATACTGGTCCTACTAGTGTTGCAACGAATATGTAAAGCAGGAAATCCTATTGATCTTTTTCAGTAAGTCGGCCTATTCCAGGACGTTTCTGATGTCGCAGCATTTCCATAGTAGACCTGCTTTGTGGAGTCATCCCAATAAGCCTGGAAAAAAGAGAACCATTAAGTAACAGACTAACAAGTTTTTGAGATGCATCATCATCTAAATTAAGGCAACTCGTTGTCAACTGACATCCTAGGACAGGAAACTGAAAAAGAGAACAGAAGTCACAGGGGCGCACAATCATCAGCATATGAAGCTTAATTGACAGACTAGTAAGCGTAAGTAGGGTGATATCGAGACCATTAACCTCTAATTTGGATCTTATTCAAGTGGTGTATCTAAGACATTAAGTTGATCTTTTCTATAATACCTTTTTTAAAAAATTCAATAGATATAGGAACCAATATCAACCCTTTACTGCCTCTCTGGCTGGTTTTTGCAACCTTCTGAATGACCTCACTTTTTCAACACTAAGAGCTGTTAGTCCTTAAGGAAATGTACACTCTTCCGCTACAATGCCAGTTTTTCACCATGGGACTACTGTACAAGTGGTGGATGCTCAGCAGAAATGATGATAATTCTCATAACAAGATAATAAAAAATGTTCTGTGAAGGGACATTGTTTAACAGTATATGATACTAACATTTGAAGTAAGTTCCGCCAAACTGTGACATATCAAAGGGAATGGATCATTATTGAATGCTTCGGCAATCTACCGCGGTTTCTGTACTTACCAAGCTCATGACTAATAGGAATTTAAGCAACAAACAGACATATAAGGAAGATTGATTAACAGACAGAAACAAATTTAAGCTGCAAGCACAAAGTTAATTTTCTATTAATTTTTGAGTTCCCAACTTAAAAGTTTGTTTTTGATATCATAAGGAGGTGATTCATGAAATAAGACCCTCAACAACGTCCACCTTATGTTTTCTTTCATGATTCGATTTTGCTTTCTGACATAACCAAAATCTGAAATTAGGATGATGTTCATTTTTAATAGATCACAATTAGTCTCCCCTTCTCAGGAGAGCAAGAGAATTTGGATCTTGGATCGTGTATCGTACCCTAAATAAAATTTCATCTTCCATGCAAGGAGTAGAAAACACCTGAGCCAGAAGGATACCTGCCATCCAGAAGGAAGGCCTCTTGAAATAACATCCAGATCAGGCTGTTCACTTTCTTCAGATGGTTGTTTTTCAGCCTCCCTCACTTTTTCTGCTCTTTTTCGTTTCACACGCTCTCGCCTGCATATCATCAATACAGTCAAGACAAAAGTTGAGGAACTATAATTCACCATGTTCAATGAATACAACACTGCTTGCAAAATAGCACGAGTTAGCCTCAGTTCTTTAAGCATGCATCCGTATGCTGAAATAGTGCACATAGCAAGGGTAAGAATTTTATATTTAAAGAGAGAGAGAGAGAGAGAGAGAGAGAGAGAGAGAGAGAGAGAGAGAGAGAGAGAGAGAGAGAGAAGACTCCAGCTCCCCTAAGATCAGTAAGGAGGGAGGATCTAAGACAAACAGTTCCTAATACATGGAACATATAGATATTTTATCAAGAAAACATATACTTTAAAAAAGGGATTCAGTGAAGGTGAAACAAAATGATCAGGAGTGATACCAGTCGCCGCCAAGTGGCTGAAAATTAGCATTATCTTTGGCCTCCCCACTTGCAATTTGCTGAGCACGCCATTCCTACAATCAAAACAAAGTTCAACATGTAATTTGATTTTTAAAAAAGGTTAGATATACCAGAGGCTATGTGTCTAATCAACTGCATATAGCAGTAGCAAACCTCTATTTCTCGTTGTCGTTTCTTCTCCAACTTCTCAAGAGCACTTTCACGTTCTTCTTCCTCCTCTGCGTGCAGCTCCTCTTTGGCAGCTTTCCACTAGTGAAATGAATAAGCATTATGAGAATGATTAAGAGAAACTACGGTTAAATGTTCTAACAATCTTCAAGGACCTGGGAAGGAAGCACCAAGTGAAGGCAGTTACCTTGTCAACCAAGCTCGAGACTTTCTTATTAGACCTTAATGTAGACACCGCACCCACAGTCCGCTTTTTGCGCAAAACTGAAGAGAAAAAGAACGCAAATCAGAATGGTCAGTTTATATTCATTGTAAAAGTTCCTTTAGTAAGCAAGCAGAATTTCACCTGTTAATGTGCAGCAGAAAATGTATCCCAATATTAATGACATATTAAAAACACAAGACTTGCAACTTACAACCAAGTCCAAGAAAATTTAGATTGGCAACTTACCTTTCGTTTGAACCTTTGATGGAGCAGTTGAGGCAGTAGCAACAGCACCAATGACCACAGATTTTGAAGACACTCCAACACCCTCCATTGCTGACACAGTTCCTGTAGCTAGCAAAGACGATTGTGTGGCAGGAATATCAAAAGACGTCTTTTCATTCTCCAAATTAACAGGTATATCAGCCTCAGATTTTACTGATATATCAGATTGTGACCCCTTGTTGACATCTAAGGATGGAATTGCATCAGGAGCAACATTTTCAGGAACTGGTATAGCTGGAAGGGCGGAAGACTCTGTACCACTGACAACAGAGACAGGCTGCAGTGCTCCATCCTGATGACCATAGTATGCACTGGGGTGGTTGATTGCCACAGGAGTCACACTAAATGTACTTGGGATTTGATAATATAAAGGGTGATGAGTAGCAGCTATCTGCCCATCAGAAGTTGCATATAAACTACTAGCAACTTCAGAATTCGTTTGCCCATAGTAATCAAATGTTGAACCTGGATAAGCTAAGTTGTAAGGAAAAGGTTGAACTGATTCCATATCTGAAGGAAGAGCATTTGTGTGATCTACAGGTTCATCAGGTGGTGGCGGCGGAAAAGGTTCATTATCAGGAGGTGGAGGAGGAATCCAGTTTTCATCAGGGGGAGAAGGAACGCCAGGTGCTTGTTCCGGGATTGAGGACTGCAGTTCTGTCTGTTGTGTGGACAGACTTGGTCTGTCCAGTGGGGCAAGATTTGGGGCATCCAATGCATCGCACACATTTAAGCTGCTTGAAGGTTCTGTATCTTCAACTTCCATGTCCACATCCATGTCTACTTCTTCAGCCGGATGAAGCACTGTTTGAGGAGTTAAATCTTCATGCACAGTGACTCCGGTAGCTACACCTTCCTCACTTGCATCACTAAAAGAATGTGTAAGTAGGTCGCACAAGAAGCAGCATCATTATAAGAAGAGGAAATTTATCATGTTCATTACTGTTAAAATAACCAAGTTAAACCCAGCATACCCAGTGGAAGGACAACTTGGCCTCTCTCCATTTGCATCGTGTACATGATCACTGCCTCTCTGGGATTCATTACCAGCCTCAACATCATTCGGTTGTCCAGATAAGAATAGCCCACAAAGTTGATTTATTTCTGAATCTAGCAGTTTTATCTTCCTCTCAGAGTGCACCCAGAAGGGAAGCAATGAAAGCCCATTACAGGCTAAGGACCTAATATCAGCTAACCTAATCTCAAGTTCCAACGCATATTTTGAAATTTGATCATGCTGAACGTAAAATTCAGACCTGTTGAACAGGAAATAAAACAGTAAAAATAAACAAGTGAAGGAAAAGGAGAGATAAAAAGATCCGCCTGGAAACTTTTCAGACATGCAACAAGAAAAACAAAGAGAGCTAGGAATAAAGATCCAAGAAGAAGTGCAAAAACAAACTCAGTAGCATACCCTTTCATGGTCTCCAATTGCTCTAGCAAACGCTCACAATGTTTTACCAGGTCAGAGGAAAAGTCTGCCTCAGTTTCATCCTCCGTAACATAATCTGCATCCCTGCATTTTGTAAAATCTTCACCTGACCCGCTCAAATGACCTGTAGGAACATGATCTGATTTCCCTGAAGAAAGAGATCCACCAGGAGAAGATATTTCATTGTGTAGTGAATCAATTTGTTCAGAGCAATTTATTTTGCCACTCTGGTCCTCCTCGTTGTATCTTTTTTTATCATGTAAGTTTTCATTTATTGGCTGCCTGCATTCATTGATGTCACTATAGCTGACGCCAGACTGCCTAGTGTCCATATCCATTTTTGCAGAGGACTCTAAGTTCTCAGAGGTGACGCTGCCAATGCATTCAGTTTCAGCAGCAACTTTCTCTTCTAACCTCGATTCAGCTGCATGACCCAATATCTGAGGCACTTCCCATGAAGTCTCTCCTGTTACTGTGTTCCAATAATAGTAGTGGTTACTCTCTTCGTGCAACACCATCTTCCACCCTGCACTTGCATCCCCTAGAGCCTGTACATCCGAAGTTGCAGGAGCAGTAATTAAATCCGACACACTTAACTGTGCATGTAAATCAACTGAGACAGCAGCATTGTTTTCTCTAGAACTATCTTCAGCAGGTCTATCTGAAGAACTTGGTAAATCAGAGCCATTGTCAATAGCTTTCTCTTCAACTTCCAAAACTGTAGAACCAATTTCCCTATTAACATTATTTTCCTCCTCGCCAGCTTGCTTTACCTAAGCAAAACGGATACCAAAACAATATTATTAGGTCAACTGCATGAAAGTAACTTGGATGGAGAAGCTGAGTAGAAAATGTACAAATGGAAGCAATGTCAGGCTAACAAAAATTAGTAAACTAGTTCGTAATTCAAAGAATATAATCATTAGCATAATAAAAACAACAAACTTTAAAAGAAGGCATCTCAAAAAAAAAAGCATGATTTATGTTTAGCATCAGTAATTGGAACTTTGGAAATCAGAAATGTATTAGAAGTGGTATGTGCAGAGTGGGAAGAGAAGCCAAGACCTAGATAGAAAATAACCAGTCGAAGCTTAGTGTAAATAAGCGTGAGTCAAACTGAGAAAGTTTGTAAGAAATATGCAAACAGAGAACCTTCCTTTTAATTTGATGCTATAATTCACCTCTATATCACTGTCAAATCAGAACACAAGCAAAAGGATCCACTTTGCTAAAACAATTGGCTCATCAACCTACAAAATATGTGGCCGACAGCAAGATAATCAATTACCTATAGCTCACCTTGTCTTCATGATCAAGAGAAGAATCCTCTGAAGCAGCACGTTTAAGTCCTTCAACTGATTCCTCATCCACTTCATCATCACTATATTGCCCAAGCAGCATAAGAGGATTCGCTGGTTCTTGACCTGAGGACCAAAGAGGAAATGTCAGAGAAGTTCAAGCCAAGCGATAGGAACACCCAATATATATTATAACAAGCCAGTTTACAATTTGGGGAAACAAATATAATAACATTAGAATAAGAAGAGTGATGAATTTAGGGCATTTGTAGTTCGCGGCCACGGCCACCTGTAGCACATCATCAACTGTCAGAAAGTCATAAAGCAAATAAAGACAGAAACATACGAACCGAGGAGAGGAAATACTCTTCTTGTAAGCGGAACGCCTTTGATGCCGCCAAAAAAGGCATGATAGGTAAGACGTAATTCAATAATTGACTGTGGCAGGGGCTGACGGTAACTGATGACCAATTGAAAGTTCCCAATACCACAGCAGGCTACAGTCTGAAAACATAAACTTTTGTGGTACAAACAAGATGTCTTGTACAAAGTAAATCAATAATTTCCACCAACATTATCGGTCACATCATGTCTTCTCTACAAGTCCTTTGGAAGAAAACTGACAGAACCCACCTGAAGACGATGGTGAATTAGGTAACTCGGCATGAATCTTGGAGTCTTCTTCCCCTCCAACTTCATCTTGGACAGAGGAGCCACCTAAATCTCCTACAAAGCAAACGAGAAATTGCTTGAATGCCAACATCGATAGTTAGAAAAAGATTCTTTTTAAGAAGCACGAAGTGATCATTCAGTAATACAGTAGACTCACATAATTTTCCTTCAAAAGGTTATCCATATCATGTAGGAAGCACAAAGTACAAAATAAAAAAGTACATCCTCAGGAAACCCTGAGACATTCAACTTGACACATGAGACAATTATCATATGGGACACACTCTCCCCATAATGAAAAAGTAGTCTAATCCAACTACATTCAGATACAAATAACTACCTAACAGAGAGACAACTGAAACAGTGAATAGAAAAGGCATGGACTCTTAATCACACACAAAGAAGGCTTAAAAAGTAAACACTTGCTGGTCAAACACATGAGATACCAATGTCAATCAGGAACTTATACCAGTTTATAAAAAGGCAAAACTGAATTGAGGGGAAAAGGATTTCAATTGAGGGGAAAAAGATTTCATGATTGTAGTTCATTCAAAATTCCCAAAATTCATCCACTAATATATCCAGAAAGGGCAAAACGATAAGAAAAAATGTTCCGTCAGATCAGGAAAACAAAACAAGCAATGCAATCAGAAAAAGCTAAAAACTTATGCTCATTAGCTAAAAACTTATGCTCATTAGTTAACATCATTCTCTTTATTAGCCAAGATAAACCAATCAACTATGCATCAATCTAAATGCCTGAGGTCAATGGTATAAATTATTATGTATAATGTACCCATCACAATACTTATTAGTTAAGAATCCTAGTGATTGAAATTCTATGCTTAGTCCAATAGGAAATAAGATATTCAAATTATAATATTTATAGCAAATGATTATGCATAATAAGCTATTTTTTTGTTCAATATTAATCCACGTAACTATTCTTCAATTGGATTTGGAACTGACGATGTCTTCGCATAGTTCACCAAGTTTATCATCATCATTATTCATAATATATTATAAGTGGGAAGCTCCTAAATCTAAAGTTGAAGTACCAGTCCATTAAAAGTTGATAAACTATTTTACATCTCTCCAAATACAATTTCTACAATAATAATATGTAAATATACATTTTAATTAATTTATTAAGTTATTGAACATCTTTATATACAATGTATATGAATAAGGAAATTAGAGTCCAAGCATTGATTCTTGCCATAATAAATGATGCATTAATCTAAACAGACAAGCTCAACTGTATGAACTACACAAAACCTATCTACTATACATCAGTCAAAATAACTCTTATTTTTCTCTATCCATCAATCTACATAATATTCTTCATTCAGATCCAAACCCGGCTATATTTCACAAAGCTCACCAAGTTTATCAGCCAAAAAAAAAAACTTGGTGAGCCACTGGTGCATCAACTACGCATCAATCTAAACAGATAAGCTCAACTGTATGAACTACACAAAACCTATCTATTATACATCAATCAAAATAACTCTTATTTTTCCCTATCCATCCATCTACATAATATTCTTCATTCAGATCCAAACTCGGCTATATTTCACATAGCTCACCAAGTTTATCAGCCAAAAAAAAAACTTGGTGAGCCACTGGTGCATCAACTACGCATCAATCTAAACGGATAAGCTCAACTGTACGAACTACACAACTTCTCTATTATAAATCCATCAAAATCACTCTTATTTTTCTCTATCTATCAATCTACATAATATTCTTCATTCAGATCCAAAACCGACTATATTTCACATAGCTCACCAAGTTTATCAGCCAAAAAAAAAACTTGGTGAGCCACCGCTGCATCAAACTACGCAACAATCTAAACGGATAAGCTCATCTGTACGAACTGCGCAAAGTTCTGTATTATACATCCATCAAAATCACTCTTAATTTTTCTCTAGCTTAAAATCTACATAATATTCTTCCTTCCGATTCGAAAACTACTATACTTCGCATAGTTCACACAGTTTATTAGCCAAAAATTAACAAATTCACAACGAATATTCAGTAATTTTCATCTAAAACGAACAATATGTACATGAAAAGAGAGAAAAGAGTGAATTACCAGAGGGTTCCGCGAAGAGATCGAGCTTTACTCTCCGACCGGCGGCACTTTTAGCTGCAAGTTTACGCTCTTTTCTCCTTCCCATTGATTGATAATCACAGATTTAGGATTCGATGATTCAGAATTCGAACGATTTTGAAGATAAAACCCTATGGCGCTCAATATATATATACTCATCAGCCGAAGAAGAGAAAGTAATATGAATAATTTAACTGGATTTGAGAAAAGATGACCAGGCCCATGTAATTGTGGGCCAAAAAGCCCAAATTTTGTGGACCAGGTGAAGTGGAACCAACAAAAACATAAGCCCAGAAAGTTGACAATTATAGTGCATGATCGTTCAGCCAAAATATTTATTAAAAAAATAATCATTCATTGAATATGCATGTATAATGAGTGTATATTTTATATAAAATCAATCTATATTCATTTTTTGAGTGGACCATAATGCATATTCAGTGTATAGTGCATATATAAGTAATCTACATTGTATATAGTCTATGTATACATTCTATGACTTTTGGCAAATTATATTGTATAGTCAAGTATATTTTCTATAACTAGTTTTTGAACACGTGCATTGCACGTGTATTCCAAGCTAATTAATTTTTAAAAAATATAATTTATATACATAATATTAGAATAAGTGTACTTTGAATCACACAAAATTTGAAAGAAATAAAAAAGGCACAAGCTCAGCTTAATGAATAATGAATAATCATACAAAAAATTATTATATAATAAAATTAAAAGGTTATCCTTTATTTTTAAGGGAGACTTGAAGATATATTTCTTGAGCAAAAAATTACTTCGATCATAACTATAATTTATAGTTGTATGCAATCAACTAATTGATAGAACATGTTTATATATTTATTGATATTTTAATAATACATAGTAGAAATAATGTAAACATGTACATCAGTGGCTATTGTCATGAATGTCTCATGTCTTAAAGTTTGTGCCTTGTTGTTAAAAAATTGTTATCTCTGTATCTTTATAAACACATATATATCAAAAAGTTGTTGCCAAAATGAAAGTAATATTTTATAAAAGTTGTACAAAAATTCAATTAATATGTATCTCTATTTGGATGGCTAGTAGATTACTGTCAAATTAATGAGATACACCTACAAAAAAATAATTTTTATTTGTTATAGAGATGTTTAATATTTATTAATAAGCTAATGTGTACATAATCATAATATACGTACAAATTCACAATGTCTTTCTCTATTTGTTCTTTTCTTAGCAAGCTTTATTAAGCACCTGAAACGAAAGATCATAGGAAAGAATGAGTGTTTTAACAAAAAAAGAATTTACGAAGATGATATAGTGAAAATATAAGCATAAAATTTAATTCCTCAATAAGGAAAGAAGAAAGATGAGAAATATTACTAATTTGCACAGATATTCGTAAGATTTTTTTCTCAAGCATTAATAAGAATAAGAAAAATTTAAATGAGAGTTTTTATATATTCACCATATACAATCAGGTATTATACACCAAATGGCACAATATGTAAGAGAAGAAGAAGACACTACATGAACAAAATCCTTGAAATTGCATAAAGTTTTGACATCTTTTAGTTACACTAAAAAAGTAGTTTTATAATGTAATTAGTGTAGAAGAAAAAATCATAGAATAATAATGAGACATAAATAAAACTGCTCAATTTCTATAATGTATTATATATGTATAAAACGTTTAGAAATAATCTATTCAAGAGAAATAATGATAAATTTAATTGTTATCTCTTGAACTTCTTAACAAATTATGAGTTTTGGCAATTAAGAGTATTATGCATAAAACGTGTAAGAGAAATGGTGATATTCTTTTAGACTTCTTAACCTCATCTATTTGCCATAGAAATTAAGTGTTGAGTCTTTATTAAAACTATTAGTGATTTATTGTTACAAATAACTCTTTTATGTTTCTCTTCTCATTTATTATATTAATACTAAATTTCTTATATTAAAAGATAACTATAATATTATTATTAATATTTATTTTTTATATTTTAATTTAATAAGGGTAAAGTGGTAATCTAACTTTGAGTTTTGGAGCTTTAACTTTAATAATATATATTATATATTATAATATTACATCTGATGATATAACGATTTTATTTGTGTAGTGCTGCATTATCAGCTTTGTCATGTTGGAAAGTCTATCTTTTTCTAATTAAAACTAACTAGGATATCTGTTCAATAAATAGAATAAATTGACAACAAGAAAAAGAATAAATATTGTCACGACCCGACTCAGGGGCCGTGGCGGGTGTCGATTGGGCACCCAAACAATACCAAATCAGATTTACAAATATATTAACTAAGGGATTTATCGAAATTTCGACAGAGTTTTCACTGTTTTACTGACTACCCAAACCCCGCAACAGAAATCCCAGCATATCACAACATCCATACACATATATATATATATATAAATGTGCGGGCCGACAAGGTCACCGCTGCGGTAGAACCGCCCAACAAACGTACCGTACATACGAATTTATATCACGCGTAATATCCCACACCCACATGTATTTACAGACCTCTATACATACAGACCGAATCATAGGACGGGACAGGGCCCCGTCATACCCTCGAATATACATTAATACCAAGTA
>JAABOM020000002.1:845294-855657 GCA_011800125.2 Solanum clarkiae
ATATCAAATTATGTGTGGAAATTTTGATTTTTCCATATTTATGAAAAATATATTGTATGCATTTTCAAAGGTTTGAAGAGAACTGAAGGATTTTTTAAGATTCCGGGGAAATTTTAAATGGTTTTTCGTGTTAAGAATTTTAAAAACTTTGGAACATTTTACGCGAATTTTTGCAGTTTACTATGTTATAAATAATCATTCTTTTTAAAGAATAGTGTACTAAGTTAAATCTTCTTTTCGGCAGATAATATCGAGGTACTGGCACTTCTTGCTCTACCACTGATTCTAAATTTAATACCCTTAAAGCGAAAACGCACAGCAGAGGATTGTGGAACATCTAAAATTGAAATCCAGAAAGCATTTATTCTACACGTAGATGTAAATATCTAGTACAACAATAAGTATACCAGTAAAATTTTACGAGTGCAGTTTAGAGGGGATAAAATATACACAGATTTTACCTTTATCTCGTAGAGATAGAGAAGTTATTTTCAAAAGATCCCATCTCAAAAATATCATTCCCAAAATAGTAAATACTAGGTTTGAAACAACAACCAGAATGGACAACAAATAATAATATATAAAGACAATAAAGGTAACAAAATAATTAACGGTCAGTAACAACACAATATATAAAGACACAACTATCTCTACTAACTTACTATATCACAAGGTTACCCCTACTATCCATCTAACCTTCTACTTGATTTATCCGAAAAATCCAAAAATAATAAATTTGAGATTGAAATATTCGAATTTTATGAATTTAATTTAATTTTTTTAGATTAAAAAAACCGACATAAATACTTTAATTCATGTACACTAAAAATATACACCATGAAAATCCAAACATAAAACCATATCCTTCACTGTAATTTTTCAAGAAAAATATCAACACAAATAATACATCAAAACGCTCCTTCTTCGAACTTTCCTCCATAAATTCACTTGGGTCTAAAGATTACTGTTTTCTTGCTTCTCTCTCTTTTTTTTTTTGCAGTGAAAAGATTTTTTTAGCTCAAGCTACTTGAATCCCGCCATAAAGGTATATTCCAGAATCTAATTTAGGAAACAGCCTCTCTACCTCTATGAGGTAGTGGTAAGGTCTGCGTACAATCGACTCTCCCCAGACCCCACTTGTGGGATTTCACTGGGTATGTTGTTGTTGTTGTATATAGCTTTGCATTTACATTAGCAGGTTGCTTTATTTCTGCTGTTCAATTTTTGTTTAATTTTTTATTGCAGATATGGATACCCTTTTAGTTAAAAAGCTAGTATCTTTTATCTGTTGGACATATGTTAAAAGATTTTGATTTGGGTTGACTTGACACAGAGTTTAAAAAAATAAGACAAATTTTATAATTTTGTGGTTCTAAATTAAAGTCATAATAGATATACGAAAATGCTTTTTAATATGTCACATAGAAAATTAAAATTAAAATGTTGTCCAAAAAGAGAAGTGGTTAATTTTTTTGAAAAAGACTAAAAAGGAATTGAGGTCTATAATGTTTTTGTTTCGTTAAGTGCTTTAGTAGTCATGCACTGGTTACATTTCTTTTGAGCCGAGGGTCCATTGGAAATGGTCTCTCTTCTCTGCAATTTTGGTTACATCCTAAGCTCTCGAGACTCGCTTGTGTGATTATATTGCATGTGTAGTTATTGTTGTTGGTAAGTGCTGTAGTAGTTATGCAGGTAGAATCGTTATTGCTAGAATGCTAGTTATTAATTCTTTTGGTCCTCTCCTCTCTTACTCGAAGGGAACTCACTAGGGGTTGATTTGGTTGTAGAAAAGGAGCAATCTTTTCATTCTTTTTAGCTGCTCAGATGAACTGAATTAATTTTTCAGCATTATGGGTGATCATTTGTTTGTATGCAATTTGAGGATGTGTTTGGACTACGATACAATGGCGTTGTGAATATGTAGCAGTTAGGATTTAGTGAGATTCTTTTATGAATTTACTAGAACATGTAGGAATTTGTGAAACCTTGATTTGGTTGCAGTAAAGTTGCAATCAATCTTTTCATACTTTTTAGCTGCTGAACAACAACATACCGAGTGAAATCTACGGCCGGGGTCTAGGGAGGGTAGAGTTATGCAGACCTTACCCTTACCTTTTCAGCTGTTGAATGAACCGAATTAGTTTTTCAATGTTTGGGTGATTATTTGGGACTATGGTGCACTTCTTGTTGTTTTGGGTGATCATTTGTACTCAATTTGAGGATTTGTGAACTGGGATACAACGGAGTCGTGAATATGTAGTAGTTAGGATTTAGATAGGTTCTTTTATCAACTTATCAGGACACATACGAATTTGTGAAACCATGATTTGGTTACAGCAAAGGAGCGATTTTTTCGTACTTTTTAGCTGCTGAGATGAATTGAATTAATTTTTCAACATTCTGGATGATCATTTGGGACTAAGGCACAGTTGTTGTTCTGGGCGACCATTTGTACTCAATCGAGGATGCGTGAACTTGGATACAGCGGAGTCATGAATACACAGTAGTTAGAATTTTGATAGATTCTTTAATCAATCTACTAGGACATGTGGGAATGAAGGCACTGCTAAATGGTTTATTGGACAGTGGAGATCTAAGGTGATGATACTTCGATGGGTATTTCTGTAATGTAGTATGGGACGTTGAGAGTCTACTGAGACCTGAAACTATTGCTTCCAAGAATCAGATAGGTTACATGTCAGTTTGCTGGAAGTTTTGTGCTTGAGTTGCTATCCTGTTTGGATCAGATCGTTTTGTGATTAATGAATCAGATAATCAAACATGATGAGTAGCATTCTAAAAGATTGAAACTGTGTATTTGGGGAATTTCTGAGAAAAGAAAAAGGAGTGTGTCCTTTATTAGTTGATACATCATTGTGACTTTAAGAACCAAACTAGAGTCATGAAGCATCAATATGAAATTGCTGCCCAATGGTCTATTTTGAGTTAATTTAGATCCAATTCCAAGTTATATATAAGGAAATATGAAACATAGTTTTATACATATACAGATATACTTGACATGCCAGGAGTGAAAGTTGAAGCAAGTCTTCAGGCAAAAAATAATAAATAGAAGAAGGAGGATCCAATAATGACAGTTTTCTGAATATGGTTGGCTTCAGAGACGGAGTCAGTGTGGATGAACTCCCTTTGTCAAAAAAGTACACTGTATATGTAAGGTCAAATTTGACATTTATGTGTATATCTTGTATATTGATCCCTCTGACACAACTGAGCATCTAGTTTGAACCCTCTTGGTGAAAATCTTGCCTCTGCAACTGATTGTCATGTTCAAGTTGATATTGACTGATTAGCTGAACTGCTTTTGGCTATGGCTAGATTGTGTTTTGCTTTATCTGGACATATGCTTTTGAGTTTTGACTTATGACTTTTCTCTTGTGGCTGACTACTAAATTTGGTCTTTCACAAACTAAATGTTCTTGGAATCGCCATGAACATTAATGTTTGTGTATGCTCATTTTCTCAAGAAATAACGCACTGTTCTATAAGATCAGTAAGAGTTACTTTATTCATCCAAAAGTGCATGAATATGTACAAACAAAAGCTCAGTAGCCCTTTATAAATTGGAGAACCAAGGAATACAAGAAATGTGTCAGTATCGTAGACATTTAGCATCTTAAAGCGAAGCGCTAGTCAGGAATCATGAATTATGGACCTTACTGTTTTGATCTTTCAAAAAGGAAAAAAAAGGAGTTATGTTAAACATGATATCTTGAAAGGAAAGGTTAGAATTTTTTGGAAGTATGTTAGTTACCATCTGGATGACTATTTTAGGTAGAATCTTCTGTACGCTTTTATTCCGTCAGCTGATTGTTACGTAAATGCAGAGCCTACAATTAATAAATGGATTCAAAAGCAGTTGAAGATTTGATACAGGTGTCGTCAGGAGTACATTATTCTGGATTCCATTTAGAAGAGCCACATGCTCCAGAGATTGAGCAACCAACAACTTCTATAGATGGAAGTGTTAAGCAGCCCTTTGTCATAGGTATGCCGAGGCAGTAATATATCTTCTGCTGTTGCTTGAGCTTTTTCTCAACTAAATGGTACCTTTGAGGCTAGCACTCTTTGCTTAATTATAGAAGGACATAAATCACCAAATTGTTCCTTGTGCCCTCATGTTTGATATATCTCAGTATACACGATACTTTTAGCTTCCAAAACTAAGGACAACAACTCAATCTTTTTATCACAAATTTACTCAGAACGATTAATTTCAGTCATCACTCAAATCGTGTTGGATGGTTGTTTAAAGCACTTGCATCTTTAAAACTTCGTAAAGCTGTACATGCACATGCCTGATCACATTAGATAAGAAAATTATGATGTTGAATTTGGTGATGGATAGGAAATCATTGGGATTGTGTGAAAATTAATTATATTAGTTGATTGACGTAGAAGTCCATGCCAAATTTTATCTGACTAAAGCCTGGATTCATTTTTGTGCTTGATCCTTCTTATGCCCGCTGCAACGTATTTGTATCTCGTCTCGGTGGAGTCAATTCAGCATTTACTGGAACCATTTGCCACAAGCTTTGCTTCTCTGAATTTGTTGTCTGATGTTTGGTCAAAAGAGCAGTTTTTTGCTTTTGGTATGAGATCTCTTGGGTGTATGGTCAAAGACGGGAACAGTTCGTGTAACTTAGCTACACTTCTGAAACTTAATCTTTCAATTGATTGAACTTTCATTCTATTCAAGGTTATAAATGCCAATTATGTTTGCATCTATCATGATCGTTATCTGTTTGAATCAGTGTTATCAAAAGCAAAGAGGAGCAGAAAAGCTCTAAGGTTCATCGGGGCTTTAAGTGCAAATAAAGTGTGAGCTTTATTGAAAAAAGGTGCAAAGGGAGAAGAAGTAGGAATATATATGTTTATTCCAAGACCAATAATCATAAGCATGAATGACAAATGTACGAACAAAGATAGTGTTCTCTTAATCCATGCTCATATAAACTGTTTTTTCCATGCAGGAGTTGCTGGAGGCGCTGCGTCAGGAAAGACTACAGTTTGTGATTTGATTATTGAGAAGCTTCATGATCAGCGTGTTGTCCTAGTTAACCAGGTGGGCTTTCTTCGTAGCGACAAAACACCTTTCATCACTCTCCGTTTGCCTTCTCTTTTAATTTTTTTTTATACCGTAGGACCAACTGCAACCTTCGAAACTCGGGTATGACAGAGACAACCTTCTACTCTTCTCCACTTAGATACTAGGCTTGGTGTAGGGCTCGAACGCGTGACCTTAGTCCCTCAACCTTAGCCAAGTGAGCTAAGTCTTGAGGGCAGATATAATTGATAAACATTCATGTTTTGCTATTAAAACCTTCTTCTTGACGAGGTATTGGCTAGCTCAGTCCTATTCCATATTTTCCCTGGGGGGTGGGGTGGGGTAGGGTGGGGGGGTGTTGTCTCCAACTATCTAGTTTATGAAAAAATGTAAATTAATCAAGCTATTAATATGTAGTCTCTTTAGTCATAAGTATGCTATCCAATTATTTTTGCTAAGAATTTGGTGTTTTATGGCTATTCCATGAGCTAGTTCTATCACGTCCCCATCTTTTATGACAACATAGTACATTTTGAGGAAACTTAACTTGCATTTTAATACATTCAAAGTCAAATTTATGTTTTGCGGCAAAACAAGTTTCAAGATAGCAATCTTTGACTCATGGATCTTAGCTGTTGCATGTGAAGTTCAATAAAAGGAGTTCTTTTATAGGGCATGGCCAAGGCTTCAGCAGGAGATGTTTCATTGCTAAAATTGTCATCAGAAAGAACATAGGATTTAGATATTTCTTCCTTGCACTACTTTTCAGTGTCCTCTTGCATTATATTTGTCTTACGTTTGGGGGGGAAATGGTGTATTGCCTACCAAAACTTGAACGCTGATTTCTCCGACTTGTGTGTCAATTGGCAGGATTCTTTTTATCACAATTTGACTCAAGAAGAACTCACAAAAGTTCACGAGTATAACTTTGACCATCCTGGTTAGTCTAGTTCTCTATACTATGAGTTGAATACGCAGGTAAAATTGTTTATTTCCTCATTCTTAGAGAAACAAGGAAATCGTTTTCTACGGGCAAGTGTTGGCAATTATCTATTTTATCATTCCCGCGGTTACCTGTAGACCATTAGTAATAGGTTGCCATGAACTGCAAAGATTTGTGACTTGGAACACATGTGCTACTGTGGCTCAGCTATTAAGGCCTTAAAGTCCTTAATCTTTATCGGGAGTTCCTAAAAACAATTAACAGTAGCTTCTTCAGTGTCAACTCTGTGAAATCGGATAATCAGGATTTGAACAATTAGTACTTGTTTTGACAGAAGTGTTAACTCCATGGAATCACTTAATAAAGAGATATATACTTAGTTTTGTAAATAATGAAGTCGCTTCTATGTTCTAGAATAATGTCTGGGCTAAGTTTTATTCTTCTTTATATTGTTGTGTGTTTTATTCAGATGCATTTGACACCGAGCAATTGCTATGTGTGATGGAGAAATTGAAGCATGGGCAAGCTGTAGATATTCCAAAGTATGATTTGAAGAGTTACAAAAATGATGTATTCCCTCTTCGAAGGGTAATGTCTAATAATGATGTTTTCCTCTTTATTTTTATTGCGTTTCAGCTTGTACTGTTACATGAACATCAACCTGATTTCTTTTAAGTGTGTGTCAATTTATGTTATCTATCTGTTTGAACAATTTTTTATCTATGATCCAAACCTGCCTCAAACGGAAAGCAAGGAAGAGAAGGAGAAAGCTAACATTCCAATTATTTAAAATATAGATGCTCTTCCTGATAGATGGTTAAGATAGATGTTTGGAGAAGCTACTGCCTGCAGCTAACTTTTTGTTTTATGCTAAATTATCTGATGTATCGCTAACCACTTTGACTTTAAAAACTTGGTAGGTCAATCCTTCAGATGTTATAATTTTGGAAGGCATACTCATTTTTCATGATCCTCGTGTCCGAGATCTGATGAGTATGAACATATTTGTAGATACAGGTTCTGTCCTTTCATTTATATTTTTATGTTTCTTGTATTAAATTACTGCTTGTCACCCTGTTGGCATGAGTTCTGTCCTTTATTGACTTGATATATTAAAAGAATAGGGTGCCATCGTCATCATCTCATCTGTATTTTATTCTTTCTTGCATCTCGTTCGTTTCAACTCTTTCACCTAAAATGATAAAACCAAACTTCAAACACTAATGAAAGTCATTTGCTCAAGTCCTTTATTTGTTTAGACACGTTAGATATTTCTAAAAGAAAAAAGAATCTAGTAATAGGAATACTACTATGCTACATGGTTGTATGTTTAGAAGGACCAAATCTGTATTGAAGCGGATTATTGGAGTTATTTTACTTATTTTTTCACATCATTTCTTTTTACAATTGTTGTCAGCTCTTCCTATTGTTTGATTTGCCGAGTAGTTTCAATCACGAAGACAGTTTCTGCTGCTTGTTCCATTCCATGTCTACAGACATCTATGGTGAATCTTCTGCTTTTGTGGCTTGATAATTTAAAATTTTCAGTGCAGATGCTGATGTACGTCTTGCAAGGAGAATAAGACGAGACACTGCCGAAAATAATAGAGATATTGCTACAGTATTAGATCAGGTTGGCTGAGCTTTATATGATTTTTACATGCCGTTTCATATGTTCCTACTCTTTTTCACTTTTTGCTGTTATTGGCAGATTTTTTGTTGAGATATCAATTTAATTATTCTTGTATTCCCTACTTGCAACAAGATGCCAATTGTTATTTGAAAGATCAACAGATGGATGACTAATTTTCTTTGTCCTGCTCGACGGAAGGTTCTGACATGACCTTGTCAAAACTGATGAACTGCCCAAATTTTAGCATAATTCCTTTTGTAATTTGTTTGCTTTTCAATAATAACGTAATTTAATATTCATGCAGTATTCCAAATTTGTCAAACCGGCTTTTGATGACTTCATTCTTCCGACAAAGAAGTATGCTGACATTATTATTCCCCGGGGTGGAGACAACCATGTTGCAATCGATTTGATTGTGCAACATATTAGGACGAAACTTGGTCAACATGATCTTTATAAAATATACCCTAACTTATACGTTATTCAATCTACTTTCCAGGTTCTATTTCCATCTTGTTGCTATAGATATATTCTAGTCACCTTCTGTTTTGGCTTCATCTTGCCAACTATCTGTTCCTCTTCATCTCGAAGTCATTTTATCCTGTTATTCAAGATCAAGCTTTTATTTTCTTCTAAAGTTAATGATTTGTTTCATTTAGATACGTGGCATGCATACACTCATCCGTGATGCGCAGACGACAAAGCATGATTTTGTGTTTTATGCTGATAGATTGATTCGTTTGGTAAGTTTTTCTTTCTTACACGGTAATCAAATTAAGTTTTCGACACAAAAAAGCCAATTCTTTGTTATCCCTTATTTATGAGAGTTCTTCCCTACTGTACCAGGTTGTTGAACATGGACTAGGCCATCTGCCATTCACAGAAAAGCAGGTGATCACTCCAACTGGTAAGCACTATCCCCGTGACGCTCATGCCTTGTAATCGGAAATATTTGGATTTCTTCTATGTCTGTAGCCTATTTGGTAAGGTCTGCGTACATTAGGTGTATGTATGTACCAGGCTAAATGCTATTGTTGTCTCAATACATTTACACCTGGAATTGTTTTCCAACTCTTGCAATCAGTCTATCACACATTACGATACTGATATGACATGACTGCGTGGAACAAGTCCCTCATGGACTTTAGCCAATATCATCATTTCATTCAGATTTCTTAACTCATGTTTATTCATAGACTTAATCATTTTCGAGCATGACCTAAATTCCTCCCCTCTGTCGACTGCAGGATCTGTATACAGTGGTGTAGATTTCTGCAAGAGGTTATGTGGTGTCTCTGTAATTAGAAGGTAATTATGGGTTGTCTCGCTTGATATTTCTTCACATATGACGTAAATATGTGGGGGCGGTGGGACATGGTATTCTTGTAACAGTCTCCATATCCTTATGTTGATGCATATAAGTTATGCGCTATTTTAGATGCATTGCTGAAAATGATTAAGGATAAGAAATGAGACTCTTTATCTTCTGATAAACTTGATGGTTTGACATTGAAAGTGGCAAAGCTACATTCTCGAGTTCTCAAGATGAATACATCTTACACTGAGAAGATCATGACTTATAATGCTTAGAGTAAATGTCAGCTAAGAAGGTTTATATCAATGAGACTTCCTTTTTCTTCTAGTGTAGGAAAGAGATGCAAAATATATACATGTTCTGCAATTCTAGTTGATATTTAAATGTTTGGCGTGTTAATCTTGAAAAATAAAATAAAAATATGTATTGTTAGGTCGGTCAAATCATAATTCCGAGTAATTGGTGATAGTTGTTGTTCATTCCAATGAGCTGGTTGAATGTTGTTAAATATTATATGTGGTTTATTTAATCGTCTTCCTTTGGTGTGTTGATGAAGCATTTTACTTTTAATACCTTAGAGGTGACCATGCTTGCTTCTTTTCTGCCTTTGAAAGTAGATTCTGCATTCTCTTTACTAGTTATAAGAGTTTCTAATTTTATGCAGCGGAGAGAGCATGGAAAATGCCTTGCGTGCATGTTGTAAAGGTATCAAGATAGGCAAGATTCTTATCCATAGAGAGGGTGACAACGGTCAGCAGGTTAGCGATCTGCTTTTTCCTCCCAAATCATTTCATTGGCATTTGCTATGCATTTTCTCATTAATGGCATGAACAATGTTGCAGCTGATCTATGAAAAACTACCAGAAGATATTGCACAAAGGCATGTCCTTCTGTTGGATCCAATCCTTGGAACAGGTTAGTCTATGGGGTTTGAACTAGCTCCTCCCAATCATATTTCTCCCGGAATGGAAGGGAAATTTGGCAATTTGTCTTTTCTGAGCTCTCGCGGCAACAGGAAAAATATTCTTGTGGTAGACCCTGTCCCTGGTAAAAGATACAGTGAAATAACCTTGCTTATTCTTTCTCCGGACCCTGCTACTAAGGACATTCACTTCTTAAAAGATCCTATAATGCCCTCAACATCACCATAACTTACAACAACATACCCAATGAAGTCCCACAAGTGGGGTATGGGGAGGGTAAAATGTTGGGAAAAATAAGGAATAACACGAAAATAAATATGGCACAATAATATGAAAAATGGGAAATCACGACACCAAATATTTAACGTGGTTCACCCGTCACTTTTTGGGCTACGTCCACGAACCAACACTTCTGTTATATTTCTTCTACTATTAAAAATAGTAGGCACAAGTGTACAATTTTCTCTACTATTATAAATAG
>JAABOM020000002.1:869472-884888 GCA_011800125.2 Solanum clarkiae
GAAATTATTATTATAGGGGGCATTAATTTTGGGAAAGTTTATTGTATATATATATATAAAAAAATATTATTTAAAAAAAATATAAAATATTTTGAAATTATACATATATGATTAATGTTGGTATTGAGAATAACTGCTAATGAAATACTACTGGTTGATAGTATAATTGACAGTGAGGCCTAAATATAACTAGCAATGATGATGATTGATAGTCATAATTCATATTTGCAGTTAAAAACTATATTTATAAGATGTGTATATATCATTAATTCAAGTATTCGTATTTTTGCTACCTTCATCTTCTGAACATAGATGTTCATAACTTATCAACACTCTTCTCTATGTGACAATGTAGATCCAATTATCATCTTACAAAACTTACATTTAAGTTTTGACCCTTCTTATTGCAAAGTACCTCAAACATGAGCCTCCATTTCACTCTTTTCATTTGAATATAACATGCAAATCCGCGTCAGTCTCTTGGTTTCTATACATTATGTATTACTTCATTACATTTACATTTCAATTATTCTCTTTAGTTTTACTTACCATGCGTCCTTTAGATTTTAAGATTAATATTCAAATTTTAGCCTATCGTTAGTTTCATTATCCATCTCATCCATTAATATTATATTCATAAATACATTTTACAAATTTTTATTTTTATAACATCTATCATCCTTCGAGTCTATACTCTCGATGCGATCGGCACTTGAAAACCATCTCTGACCCCAAGTAAACCACTTGAATGGGCTACTTTACTCAGCGAAAGATTTAAGTAATATGAGTAGATTAGAATTAAAACACAACTGCTATATCAACGTCTGAAATCATAATAAGTAAACTAACTAAGAAGTTAACAGTCTGATGAGAAAAGATACCGCAATATTGTCTAGTAATAGTATATGAAGCCTCAACAAGATATGACTAAAGAGTGGATACCGTGACAAGCCATAACTACCTTAAAATAAATAAAAATAAAACTTAAATTGAAAGGAATAAAATCATGGAGTCTCCAACTATAAAGATGTTTCACCACTGGCTAAGTAGAAATGTTGAATCGTCAGATGATACGCCTACTGAGGGGCTCTACCACCTGTGTCTATATCATAAAATGATGTAGGTCCAAAGAACGTCGCTATATGAAATGTACGAGTATATAAAATAGCCAATGTTAACATCCAATTTTTACCCTCCACAGCATAAATCAATCATCGAGCTTTCATTTTTAACGATTCGAAACAATTAAAAAAATAATATATATCCCACGCGCCCCCCAGTTTCCCATTTTTCCTTCTCCAACTCACGCTCCCATACCCTTTACGATTGCTCCTCCTTCTTCTTCTCTCCCCGATCCTCTTCTCCTTCTTCGACCAAAGCCAGACGCACCTCACCATTTCCCCTTCTTCCTTCGACCAAACGACGACGCCAAACCAGTAAACCAGAAGAAAAAGCCAGCGAACCAAAAACCGGAAACCCGGCGCCAACAACCGACCGCTCCCCTTTCTCCTCAAACGCTCCACTCAACGACCCCTATGTCTCTTCTTTTGTTCCCATCTAAGGTTTTTATTCCGCAATTAGTGGATAAAGAGTGGAGACACAATGATTTCCAAGATTCGAAATTCAAATTTTGAATCAGAATTCCCCAAATCCGACCCCAACTTTCCCCCTCGATTTGCCCTAATTTTGGGGCTATAAATTCCCCTATTCTTTCATTGAGAGAAAAACAGAGTTAATCCTTGAAAAAGCTACAAAACCTTGTTTGTTTAGACTAAACTTCCTAGAGCTAAGTCGAAAAGGGATATTGAAACTGGAAGCTTCAATTTCGGAGTGGATAGATTCGAGTACGAGTTCCTTTTGGCGGTGAAAGCTTTCCCTCAGCTCGTCATCCTAGTTCCTGCTTCAAAAAGGTAAATTTCACTTCAATTTCAGATCGTTCTGGTTCATTTGCTTGTAGCTTTAATGGACAAAATGTAGTTTATTGCTATCAGCTTCGTCATTTCTCAGTTCGTTGTGACGTCATTACTGTTAAAAGTGGTCTGTTCTAAATGATTTGATTGTTTTCCTCCTGTGTCGGGTTGTTTTAATTGACTGGTTTGTATTTTATTTACTGGAAAATTAGATGATATCCTTCATGTATTATTCGCATGTTCCGAATTGACTGTTTAATTTACTTGCTCGGGTCTGCTCGCCTGTAGTTCTGAGTCCTTGCATTTCTCTTTTGTTCTATGCTGTTTCCACGCCCTTGGTTAGTAAAGAAATCTTCTTTTTCTTGTACATTCATAAGTTAAGTCGTGGTTGCTTGAATATACTACGATGCCTATGTTGTGTTAAGGACTAGCTGTAAACAGGAAGGAGCAGACTTTGATTCCTAAGTTATATCTCTGCATCTCTGGAGTTAGTTTATTATTGTTAAACAGGTTATGTCACACGCTTAAGTTGGAAAACTTTCGCTGATCCGTTCTTGAAGTGGAAATATGATCCCGAACCTTTTCTTTGGATTTTTAAAAGATTTTTCTGTTAGGTCTTTTAAAAATGTTCATCGTTTTCCTAATTATCCTTAAAATTAGGTGGCGACTCTGTTTTTCTTTAAAAATTTCGTAAAAATTGATTTTTTCTTAAATTAATTAAGTTTTAAACCGATTTTTTTATTTTTCCCTTTCCTTTTAGAAGCCGTTTTTTTCGGATTAACAGCCAAAATAAGAAAATTCAGGATATAATGCTCAAATAATAGATTCAATGTAGAAAATAATTCTGTAACACAAGTAATACATTATAGCAACATATTTGATTTAATGCATAAATAAATGCAACTTTGTATGCATCTGAAAATAATATATTTCATAACTTGGAGAGTTTTTCTAGCCGACAATCATCACTATAAGCATCATGATGATACAACATCTTGCCCGTTGTTGATATCCAATTTTTATCCTCCACGGTATAAATTGATCATCAAGCTTTTAATTTTAACAATTCGAAATAATTAACTTTTAAAATGCAAAAAATATTTTCTCAAATAAATTTCACTTTTATTATTTTTTTTAAGAGTTCTTGTTTTATAATTAATTAAATTATTTCAGGTTGCTAATATATTTTTTCATCCTGATCGATATTTCGACCTTGAATTTGTCAAAAAAAAAAGTTGAGAAAATGCATTATGCGAGCAATCTTTTATCCAAAGATATTTTGGTAATTTATAAGATGTAACCACATCACGATCCGCTTTTGTGCACCTCGTCTACTCTCACAATTTACCTATCACCTCCCGTCAATAACATATTTTTTTTAACTCTTTTCGGAGGCAAAACCAGAATTTGAAGACGAGATGCACCTCCACTAACTAATACTAACATATAAATATGAATTACAACAACAACAACAACAACATAACCATTGGAATCCCACAAGTGGGGTCTGGGAGGGTAGAATGTTCGCAAATCTTACCACTACCTCATAGAATTAGAGAGACTGCTTCTTAAACATGAATTAATTAACTAAATTTAGAAAAATTGAAGTGATAGTTTTGAACTTCATAATTTCTTATAAATAGTATTTTTGTCTCTTTTGAGATTTGAATCCGAGATCTTGTGATTATTTTGTTTCATTTTATCTTTATATATTATTTAGCTTTTTTTTTCCTTAATAAAAATTGGATTTAACTTTTAAGCAATTTTACTAAGGAATCATTCACTCTATTTAGATATAGAGTCAAGCAAAATGCATACATTCCATTGCTGATTGATCTCTACAATTGCCGCCTTCTCTTCTCAACACCATCCATCGGAACTGTAGATCTTTCCCGTCCACAAATCACTGTATCTCAATCGCATTTCCAAGTTTATACTTGCGCTAGCTCTGAGAAAATGGTCTTGTATTGAATAGATTCTCAATAGAATAATCCGTGATTCCCAAATTTGTATTGTTTTTTTTAATTTGATGTATTATTGAGAAATACTTTGATTATTTGAAGCACCGGTTATGGCCGATGGCAAGGTGGTTAAGCGTGCCAAGTACAAAACTTCACTCAAGGCTCCTGGCATCCCTGGTGTTTTGAAATTGGTACTATTTTCCTTCCCAGCTCGTTTTGATTATTTGTATGTTACGTTGTGATTGAGATGTATGATTGTTTCCTATGCTCAAATTTGAAAAAAAAATCAGCAATAATAATGAAAACAACAGCAAACTCAGTGTAGTGGGGGTTTGGAGAATGCAAAGTGTATGCATACCTTACCCCTACGTTGACTCAAGTACGTAGAGAGGCTATTTGAAGGGGAAAAAAATAGCTATAACAATAGCATTAGTTTAAATATAGATACCATTATACCAATGGCATGGTGGATAGAGTTATGTGGTATCTATATTGTTGGGAGTTAGCAGTACCATGTTGATTAACTAATCTAGGTGAGCACAAGCTGACCAGGACATCACATTTATAAAAAAAATAGTGCAGAATTGATATAAAGGATTCAATTCCTAGCTCGTTTTGATTATTTGTATGTTACGTTATGATTGAGATGTATGATTATTTCCTATGCTCAAATTTGAAAAAAAAGATCATCAATAATAATGAAAACAACAACAAGCTCAGCATAATCAGGGTCTGGGGACTGTAGAGTATATGCATACCTTACCCCTACCTCGAGTCCAGTATGTAGAGGCTATTTGAAAGGGAAAAAGAAAGCTGTAATAATAGCATTACTTTAAATATAGCCACCAAAGTCAGCATTAGTTTGAATATAGACAGGGGCGGATCCACGTGGATCGTGTCGGGTGCTCGAGCACCCATTGACTCCAAAAATAATTTGTGTATCTGTATAGAAAATATGCAAAAATTGTATAAATATAAAGATAAGCACTCAATGAACAAGAAATCCTATGGGTACGTTGGTTCTCATTGCCCTCCTAAAGCTCAAAATAAACTGCCAGATGAGGGAGCGAATCCCGCTGGCAGCACCAATTTTTTTACCTTAAAATACACCTACCTAATGAGCACCCACAATCTTTAAATCCTGCCAATTTTTTACCTTAAAATACACCAGCCAAATGAGCGTCCACAATCTTTAAATTCTGCATCTCCAAGCTCCAGGCTAGAGAAGGGCTATTCCATATCAGCAGCTATGCTAGCTCGAAAAGGACCACTGAATATAGATACCAAAGTTTTCCATCTATCCAGGCCTTGGTGGATAGAGTTACCTTGTATCCACATCGTTGGGACTTAACAGGTACCATGTGGACTAATTAGTCCTGGCACAAGCTGACTAGGACATCACACACACCAAAAAAGTGCAAAATTGATCAAGAGGATTCATGTGACTGCCATTAACTATTCTGGGATCAGGACATAGTTGATTGATTGAACAAGTAAAAAAGCATTGATGCGACTGATATGCCGAGATGTTAGGAAGAGATGGAAAAAGAGAGAACATCAATTGGTCTGTTAATTGATTTTGTAAACATGCTTATAGGTAACAAGTACCTTGTGCTTGTGGGAGGTAGCAGGTATCCATTAGCTGAGGTGAGCACGAACTGGCCCAGTTACAATGGTTGTAAAAGAGAATAGAGCCAAACTGATATAGAGGATTTATATGACTGACGTCAATTGTTTTTTTTTTTTAAAAAAAATGGGGGAAGGGAAAATGGGGAGGGGTATTACAATGTGGGGAATCGAACCCTCACCAACAAGATGGGAGTTCAGGTAGTCAACCAACTGAGCTACTAAGATTCCCCACGTCAACTGTGTTGGGCTTGAGACATAGTTGGTTTAATTGCACAAATAGCAATAACAGTGTTGGAACTGATATGCTGAGCTTGTAGGAAGAGGTGGGGAAAGAGAGAACATCAAATGGTCTGTTAATTGACTGGTAAACAAGTTTGTAGAAATATGTGAGATAACTGAGAGTTTTTGGCAAAAGAGCAGCATACTACAGCTTAAAACAGATGGTGTCTGTCATTATATGTAAAAACAGATGGCGTCTCTCTTCCTTTCTATTAACGTAATCTCCTTTACTGGTTCACAAATGGAGTAGAATGGACATTATTAAACATTCATATAGTCGATCCTGACCAGTGTGCACTGAGGCATTATTGTTATTTGTGTTTGCACGAACAAGATCCAATTTTGATAATAACAACTCTCCACATCCAATAGTAAGGATGTGGGGGTATGCATCACCAGTGGATCAAAAGCGGGAAAAGGAACTATTCTAGTTAGAAGCTTTGATGGGTGGGGTTTTAATCTGAAAAAAGCAGCAACAATTCCAACAATAAAAAAAACACAATTTTTGAATTCTGATGGGATTATGGATTCAACAATAAAGATTCCTCTTTAAGATGGTATGAACTCTGAATTTCATATTCTATATGATCTGTATAGTAGATTATTCTACTGTTGTTATGCAAGCAACTGTTGATTTTTTTGTTTGTCTTTTTAATTGTGTAGACCAAGGAACGTTTTTATTTTATGCCGAATGACCCGACATTAATGACAAAGCTTAATGTGGAGTTCAAGTTGATTAAAGGTGCTTCTGTCCGTCTTTTTTCCCTTCATGACACTTGGCTTCTCTCTTTCGCCATTCTCTCTCTGACTCTCTCTGCTCTCTCTCTCTCTCTTCAGGCCACAAGTCTTCCAAGGAGTGTTCAAGTAAGCAGGCTCTACTTAATCTTACACAAGCTCAGGTTCGGATTTATAATTGCCAAGCATTCTACTCGTGAGCCCCTTTCTTAGGAGTAATTGTTTTCTTTTTGTCTCTGGTCAAGTCTAGGAACAGTAGACTGATACCAGCTCTGGTGAAGTCTCTAAACTGCTAACTTATCAGAGTACTGCAACTAAATCTATTCCATTTTCTACGATTTTCAGGGTGGAAATTATCTTTTTGAGTTTGATAGCTTCCCTGACCGTGACCAATGTCGGGACTTTGTTGGTTAGTCTTTATGACATTCATTGACTCATCCATCAGTTTCATCACCCAGCTACAAATGGACCATTCTGCTTCAAATATGTGAAACTTGAAATATACTGGACTTCATTACATTTACATGTCTCGTTGTTGATTCCTTCTTGTGGTGTGTGATCAAATCCATTTGCCCTTTGTTTTCATGTACTAGCTGTATGGGAATGTACTTGAATATTCTGAATAGTTAGTTAGTATTGACAAACAATCAAACATGTTGACATTTGTATAAGTAAGATTTTGAGCTTGTTTGTTTATCTATTATTACTGATGGCCTTTGCTTTTGGGCCCAGAAATATTGAATTGGAGCTCAATGAAGCCATTGGTTGTTTAGTACATTTTGGTTTAAAGGAGTCAAGACAATACATAAAATGGTAGGGAAGGGCTGAGACTATCCTTCTCGTGGTATTGAGTAACACTTACCTCCATGCTTTCCTGGCTCCTGCCTGCAAGTGTCGGAATTGGCTGGGTGCTGAATTGAGCATTTTGAGCAGGGTAGAATATAAGAAATTGCTGCCTAAATGCTTCATTCACGTGTATATAATTGACATTAATTATTTCAAGTACAGTTGTATTTTTGAGAATTTTACCAGCCAAGGTAGGTTTTCTGTCTAGTGATTCTTTGTTGCCCAACTGGCATTGTAGTCTATATGTTAAATTAGCAAAATCAGAGAATAGCTTCATAAAAGGTTTAAAGATTTTCTTCGCTGTTTTATATTACTAGTTCAACGCCAGCTAACTCGTTAAAGGGTACAGTTACTATATGATTACCCTGCACTGGACATTCCAAGTTACTATTTTAACGTTTTGGGTTTGTAATTACAAATCTGTTTTCCCTTGAACAGCCTCAGCAATTGCGGCTTGTGGGGAAATAGGGAAAGCTACTTCCGAAAAACCTGCTGTTCCGCATGATGAGCAACTCAGTGCAACAGAAATGGGGCGCCGGATTAAGTTACTGCAGGAGAACAGGTGAATGGAACTTTTTTCTGGTTCAATTTTGCAGAAGGCAGTGATCATTTCCAAAACCTCTTTCGTCATGCTAGCTAATGTTGTAAATGTGACTTGTAGCTGTTGCGATTTTTCATGAAACCTGCAGTTATCATTGCTAATTTCTTTCCAGAATTGGCATTTCATCTTCTCCTTTTTATTTCTCGGCTTGGTGATATCACTAAAAAGTACAAGCGTTTGCAGTGAGTTGCAGAAACTCCACAGGCAATTGGTCATTGGAGGTATTTTATCAGAGGCTGAATTTTGGGCCGCTAGGAAGGTAATTAGGTTGAAAAACCTTTTTAAATAGATTATTTTTCATAAAATAGTAAATTGCTGTGCGTGCTAAAAGTTTTCAGCTATACCTTGAAAGCAGCTGGCGGCTGCTTTATGTAGACATAACAGTATTTTATCTTGCCAATGCATTACAGAAGCTGCTGGAACAGAGTGAAAACAAGAAGCCTAAACAGCGAGTAGCTTTAAAAAATGACATGTGGAGTGTAAAACCATTATCTGATGGCCAGGTAAGAGGGAATCTTCTCTCCATGGTCTGTTTTTCGCCATACTGCATGTATACATGGCTTACGTTTTTTCTGATAGGGTGCTGTGTTTACTTTTCCAAGATATGCCTAAGCAATAGTGTTTTCTTGAATTCTAATCAGATCCTATTTCTCTTAATTCTGAAGGTGCTTAGTATTGTGATAAACTTCTGTCTCCTTTTTGTATTGAGAAATGGAATTACCTTTAGGCATACAGATAAACTACTGGCTCCTTTTACAAATAAATTACTTGAAGCAGATGAAAATGCAAATATTCTTGGCTTTAAACCTTTTATTGGCAAAAATTGTGGTCTGCAGTCTTGTCTCTCACTCTCCCCTTCCAATTGGTGAACTGAGCTTGACAATCAGTTGTTTTTATTGTTGTTTCAGACGAACAGGGTTACATTTAACTTGACTCCAGAGTGTATTCATCAGGTAACATTTTTTATTTTATGAGGTGGTTAAATTGAGTCTTATGAAACAGTAGGAAGCATAACTTTAGCTCAAACAATGTCACTTTATGTTGTTCTTGTTAACAATAGAGATTATGTAGGTCAAGGATGGGATGCTTCCTCTTTTCAGTCATTATGAAAAATGGCTATTAGATCTGATTAGTAGGAGGAGATTTAATAGTGAAAAATAAGGGAACTAGGGAGCGACAAGCCTCAGTCAGGAGCATCAATATAGCAAGAAAAAAAATTATTTTATACCGAGCTGGGTTCTGCAAAATGTACATGACTACTGCAAGTGGAGGTAGGATTGGGATTACGGAAAAGTGGGATTTGGTTTCAGTTTTATTTTTGAAGAAATGATTCTAGAAATGTGTTTGGGCAAGGCAGGCAACAATTGTATGGTAGGATTTGTTTGGATTACGTCGGACTGAAACACATTGTTAAATTAGATTTCTTTTTGGAAACAAAGTAAGATCATCTCACACTTTCTGGAAACAAAAATAATTTAGCTTCAGAAATAATCAAGTAATCTTCCAAGCTCATTTCCGAAACCAATCCTTCAAAAACTAGTCCAAATCCAAATGCCTCTGATGTTGAGTTGCTTTTCCATTCTTGGACCAAAATAAATGTTTCACAAAAAAACTGATGTAATTTTTTGACCGACTAAGTTTGGTTTCTGCATTTGGAAATGTTTTCGAAAACATTTTGGAACCAAGTACCCTTTCAAATGCAGTTGAATTGTGTTTGAAGATGTAAAGTTGCATAAAATAAAAATGAAGATGTAAAAAAGAGAACTTGGGGACATCATCTGTTGGGGTTACCATTGTATTATACGATTCAGGCATCATCGCAATTCCTCAAAGCATTACTATAGTTCAGAGTTTCTCCAAATTTGCAATCCAAACAGGATTTATCTTTTGAAATTTGGCGTTTGGTCTAGTGGTAAGATCACATACATGATATGTTTATTGTGAGTGCACATGATGTGTTCGAACACTGGTATATAAGTGGTGTAGGATCAGATCCATTACCTGCTGAGTTTTGAACTGTTGTATTGGTCCTGCAGATTTCTCAGTTATTGATTTTTTTCTCTGAAATTTACATCAGGAATGTTCTGCCCTTTTACCTACAAAACTTAATCAATAATCTTCTTTTCTTTAGGGCTAAAATTTTTTGAATCTTTTTTACTGCTAGTATGATATTTGAAGCTCTACAGAACCCACTATCCCCACAGCTTATTGGCTCTAAGAGACAGCTCGACTCTTTCTCTTTTTCTTTTAATAGTCGATCTATTTGCTCAGTAATCATAATCTACCACCCAAGAAAGTTGGATGAAAAAAAAAATCTTCAGATTTGGGTCTCTTTGTGTGCCTCATTCTCGTCTGTAAGTTGTTGAATTTCTACTCGCTCTTATTCTGATGTTCTTCCCTCAGTTCTTTAAAGTATAATTCTAGGCTAGTGTATGAAATTAAATGACAAAAGCTGAGGTTCTGTGTATTATAATGAAGAGTAGCTGGATATGTGACATTGCATTATTTGCAAATCTCATCTAATATGGTAAATTCTGTTTCAGATTTTTGCAGAGAAACCAGCTGTCCGCCAAGCATATTTAAACTTTGTTCCTGCCAAGGTAAAAATATAGTCAGCAAGCAGTAAAGACAATTCTTTGGATTTTAATCCGTTTATCTTGTGAGCTTTTCATGCACAAAGCATACTAAGATAGATATGCATGCTTAGCTTGTCACCAAAGTCGGACTAATTTAAGATCATTGAAGCCATCTTACATTGAAGCTTTAGGTGAACTCTTTTCAATTACAATTGAATATAGGAGCGGGACAGGCCTTTGCTTCCTTAGTGTATTTCATCTTCAGGTTTCCATTTTAATTGCTTTACTAAGTGGTAACAAACTCCCAAAGCCACCTATTACGGCAATGATGTTATGTGAGAATTAATCGTGCTGCAATTTTATATTCAAGTCAAACTTTTGAATTCTGATTAGTTGCATGACACCTCTTGTTTCTGCTCTCTATCTCAGATGTCAGAAAAAGAATTCTGGACTAAATATTCAAGAGCTGAATACCTGCACAGTACAAAAAACATTGTTGCAGCTGCTGCGGAGGCTGCTGAAGATGAGGAGCTTGCAGTCTTCTTGAAGCAAGATGATATGTTAGCATCTGAAGCTCGGAAGAAGGTATTCACCAGATAATCACTGTTTTGATTGTTTTCTAGCAACATCCATCCTGAAAGAACTTTCTCTGAGTATTCTTGTTTCCCTCCTCTCTCTCTCTGTCTTCCCTTGAGAGGGATGGATGGAGAAGAACTTCCTGAAGTCCTTACATTTTATTTTCTTTTCAGATCAGAAGAGTGGATCCAACTCTGGACATGGAAGCAGATGAAGGTGATGATTATATGCATCTCCCGGTATATCACCCAAACTTTATTCTGCAATGCAATTTAATCATCCATGTTTGACAGGACCTTCTGCCCTTATGCATTCTTTGATTTAACCTATTTTTTGAGCTTTATTATTTAGAGGGTGTTTGGATTAGCTTAAAAGCTGGTCAAACCTACTTTTAAGCTCTTTTTAGCTTTTAGAAGTGTTTGGCAAATTCTAAAATAGCTTAAAATAAGTCAAAAAGTTAGAAGTTGGTCTCCCCCTACTTTTTTCTTTTTAGCTTAAAAGCTGTTTATGTTTGACCAACAAATTTACCTTTTTATCCCCAATGTTTGTTTAAATTTTCTATATTATTTTGCTCCTATTTTTTCTTATTTTTTTCTTTCATTTTTTTTTTTAAATTTGGCTCTTTCTTTTTTTTCCCTTGCTCTTTCTTCTTCCTTTTTTCCCTTATTCCTTTTTTTCTTTTCTTCCGTTTTTTCTTCTTTTTATTGCTCTTTCTTTCTTTTTTTTCTTCTAAATTATTTTCTCCTTATTTTATTATTTTTATAAATTATTTATGGTAAAGAAGAAATATAACCATTACTTATTACAAATTGTATTTAAAAAAACTCAAATATTTCATGTATTTTATGAAGATTATATATTTTAAATTTTAAAAATGACTTAGACATATAAATTAACTTGTATAATCAATTTATATTGAAGGTGAATTAAAATAAATTAATTCTAATTTAGAAACAAAAATTTAGATTAATAATTAACATTTTGTAATATGTAACAGTTTAGGGGTATTTCAGACATTTTGATTAAAAAAAAGTGCTTAACAGCACTTTGATACCAAACACATTAACAAATTTTTTTCAGCTTAATCACTTCTATCCAAGCACGTAATTGTTTATTTTTAAAATAAGTTTCAGCACTTTAAAAAGTGCTTTTGAAGAACTTTTAAAAGCCACCTTTTTCCGGTTAATCCAAACAGGCTCTTAATCTAACCCTTAAACGTGAATTGTAGCTAACCTATTTTTCAAATGTAATGGTAAAAATAGGATCATGGGCTACCTCAGGGTGAAACTAAGGAGATTCTAGAACCACAGTATGAACCATTCAAAAGGTCTTTCTCGCAATACCTCAATCAACATGCAGCAGTGGTTCTTCGAGGAAGAGTTATAGGTAAGCTTCTTTTAACAAGCTCTATCAATAATACCAGTCCACTGTAACTGAGTAAGTTCCTTTAAATTTCTTTCTTGTCTGAGACAAATTGTGAAGCAGACTGAAGTAATAATAATGAGTATATATGTACACTACTGTTTCTTTGTTATGCATCATTAATGTGTCTTCCATGTGGGATGTCCTTGATATCTGCTGCTTTGGGCTGAGAGAGGGAGACGAGTTAGGGGAACCTTACATGATGTATTAGTGGTCCTGGCTGCCTTTGTTTGAGTTGGTATTGTTTCCTATTGACTTAATATTTTTTCTTCTTATCATCTTATCAATCTGGGAAGACGTTGAGCTGGGTGACACAAGATCTGTTGCTGAAGCATTCACCAGGACAAATCAGGGTAAAGTGCATTTACTACTCATACAGTTGTCCATTTATCTCATTGTAGTTCCAAGCCCCAAAAAGTTTATACAAGTCATTTCATTTGTTGGAACAGCTGAACTAGCTACTGAAGTGTCTGATGAGAATGCATGTAGAGAACGCATGAACAAAGTTTCTCGAGTAGCTGAGATTGAGGATCTTCAGGGACCTCGAGACCCACCAGTTGCATTGCTAAGTATCAAGGTGTGGTGTTCACCAGTTCTATTTTTGTTCCACACCAACCATGATATCATTAGATTATCTAATATATGGTTGTTTCCTAAATCAGGATCCTCGAGACTACTTTGATTCTCAGCAAGCAAATGCAATAAAGGCTCTGGGAGATGCTGAAACAGGGATAAGACAGCTGAAATTTAGTGTGAGCAAAAGAGAAGCATTTTGCTCCTTGAAGGACTCCATCTCTGAGATAAATTCTCAAGGATTTATCGAACCAATAATTAGTCCAGAAGTAGCTCTCAAGGTATTTTTACTTCTTTTTTTCCAAGTTAGGAAATTGCCATCCAATGATATCATATTGTAATCTTGTTGAACTACATATCATTTTCCACAGGTTCTCAATGGGCTTAGTCAGAATATCTCAAGTACAAAGTATCATCTGGGAAAGAATCCCCATGAGAGTGTTTTAGATCAATTGCCTAGTGCAATTAAAAACGACCTATTACTTGTGAGTTGTTTTACAGAATGATTTAATTTATGAATCTTTAATCTTTATCCAGACTTTATTTCTGCACTTAAATTCTGTTAAACATGACAAATGATAATTTTCATTTTACTAGCATTGGACATCAATTCAGGAATTATTGAAGCACTTCTGGTCATCTTATCCAATAACGACAAAATATTTCTATGCCAAGGTAAGATTTTGAACATCAATGTTGTATTAGTTTTTTGTAAAAATTATATTAGGATACCGCTTTCGTCACCAGCAAAATGGTGTTGTTATGGTCCGGAGAGGAAAATTGAGTGTTTTAGGCAGTTTTTCTTATTTTAATTGTCTGATATATCCAAAATTTGGGTGCATCTTATGTATTATCTATATTGTGTAATGGTGATGCAATGATGCATACTATCTGGATTTAATTTGATCTTGTGATAACATGACATTTTTGTGATTTTTTCCTTGTTTTTTCGTTCATATGTTGAATCAATTTCAATGAAGAGTTCCATCTCTCAAGTCTTTCTAATCCTCGTCATTTGATAGGTGACTAGGTTAAAGGATGCAATGTCTCAGATATATCCTAAGTTGCAGGTAATCTTTTGGAAATGGATTAATTTGCACTTGTGGACCTTTTTCTCTTTTGCAGTTTCATTGCAGATTCTTTGTGTTTCTCCTCGTATTTTTGTACTATTTTTTAAAATTTTAATGCACCAAAGAAAGCATGGCCTCTGTTGAAAATTTGTTGTGCAACTTTTTCCAATTTCATCTATGGCTACAAATTTTCTGAATAATGTGGAGCAGAAGATAAATCAATATTACTATTTAGACTAAGCTTGAGTTTGGTATACATACAATGTTTAGGTTGCTTTGGGAAATGAAATAGTTCGTTACAGAACAATGCCATTTGTAACAATAAGAAAACATAACCAGTTTTGAGGTGGTTGTGGCTGTGAGATTAGTTAAACACTCCACAAATCTTTGAATATGACTTCTTTTCTTTTGAAGTTCTCAAGAAATCATTTCATCCATATATTAATGATCTCTCATTGCTTTTTATATTGAAAAAAGTTTGATGGTGTAATAACAGGAAAATTTAAATTACTGTGCACAAGTATATGGAAAAACTAACTACCAACACTGTTATGGGGAAAAAAGGGGTGGGTTGGTTGCTGCCTTTTGTTTTTTTTTTTTTTTTTGTTTTTGGGTGAGGGATGTCTGGGGGTAGAACAACTACACCTCTGTCCCAATCAAGTTGGGATTGGTGAACAGTGAAGTAAAATAATAAAAAACATGGCAAAGCAAACCAGGTGCTTGCTGGTCAGGGAAATTTTTGGTGGTAGGGCTGATGCAGGGAAGTCGAATTGCTTTCTGGCTCAGCCACTCTATATGTACAGTTTGATGATGTTTATTTCTTGCTATCTTTAGGCATGTGTGATTTTAAGTTTTCAAATTTTCTGTTGACATTCAGGAGATCAAGGAATCTGTGCAATCAGACGTTAGACATCAAGTTTCCCTTCTTGTACAGCCAATGCTTCAGGTTAACTTCTGTGTTGAGGTCACTAATACTAGAGTGCGAGAATACTCTCGCAGCAGAAAAATTACATGAATATTTTGTACCCCTGCTTAATTTTAATTCCAAACTATATTACAGACATTTTATGTTCTTTAAAGTGCTTGCTGTGGAGGGATCTATTATTTTGAATCTCATGGAAACATACGTTTTCCGCAGGCTTTAGATGCTGCCTTTGCCCATTACGATGCAGATGTACAGAAGAGATCTGCGAAAAGTGGTGAGAGACCAAATGGATTTGCCTAAGCAATTCCTCCCC
>JAABOM020000002.1:884931-906429 GCA_011800125.2 Solanum clarkiae
ACAAAATTTTGATTGATTGTGTTATTAACATATTTATATCTTGACAGTTTCTGTTGTGTGACTGCCTGAGGAAATTGTACATTAACGAAACTTTGTTGAGTTATTCTGAGAAAAAAAGGTCTCTTCTCCCTTCCTCTTTGTTGGCTGATATGGAACTTTGTTTAGAATGACATTAGAAAGAAAATAATTTTTCCAAAATTCATGGGAAGAGGAAGAAGCAGTTAGAAGAAGAGACTGACTTCTTTCAGACTGCTCTTCATGAAGTGAGTGAATTATATATAGAGTTCCACAGGAATTATAGTTTAATTGGTTGAAATATATCGATATGACCCCTACTAAGTGTACCTCACCCTTCTTTTCACATGGTACGAGGCAGTCGAAATACACTAGCCAGTAGATCTAGCAATGACATTTAGAACCACATTGTTGTTGCCTTTTGAGTACACCGCCTATGCTTATCACTCGTCAATGCTCTGACGACTTGTCCCGTTCAGGCAATAGTGTAATGTAATATGTTCTTTGTTGTGTTTTTTGGTTTATGTCTGCATCAAGTACGATGAGAAAAAGCATTTTAGAAATACCCTTTAGGGTCGCCTAGGGATTTGGGCCTGGGACTATCATGTCGGAGGTTTCAAGTTTGAAACTCCTTGTCAGCGAAATCAAATGGTTTGCCTTTTGGATCGAGCTTGTAGCATCGGGCCACCTCTCCTGCTGCGGATTCCCTTTCTCATAAAATTATATGCGAGCTATTCCGTAGGAGCGGAGATTTACTCTGTGCACACCCAAAGGTAGCAACTGCAGGTTTCCCTTCTCATGAAAGAAGATTTTAGAAATCAAACTTAAAAAGCTACTTCCTTCGTCCATCTTTACTTATCTCCTATACTGTTTTGGGACGTCCAACAATACTTGTTCACTTTATGAAATCAAGAGATAATTTTTCACTTAGTTCCTAATTTACCCTTATCATTAATTATAGTTATTTTCTATTACATTTCTCAAGACATCGTATTTATTAAATTCAAAGAGTGATTTGGTAAAGTACTCCTATCATTTACTATTGTTATTAATCCTTGTGCTAAGTCAATGGGAACAAGTAAAGATGGACGGAGGGAGTATAACTAACTTGCAAGTCCAAATAAATCAACCAATCATCAGAATTATAAAGCGCATACGTATATAATACCTTACATCATCAAATTAACAACATATTTCTTATATTGAAGAAAACAATGGTAATTACTCTTTTTGTTCAGAAACAAAGAAAACAAAATTAAATGTTGCTAATAATATGGTGGAGGATAATGGTAATCAATGAAGGGCCTTCCTGAACATGAACTGAGTGTTTCAATTTGTGAAATCCATCTTTGTAAATTCCAAATCCAAACAACCAACCAATTGCAATGACCAACACAACCAAGCATGTGCATAACATGCAAACCTTACCAGGGCAAACTAGACACATATTGATCCTTTTTTTGTGTCTCTGAAAAAAAAAATATTTATGTTGTGCACACAAAAAATATTTTTTTTTTCTTTTTGTTTGTCGATGAATCAAGATGTGCTGCCTGACGATTATGCCAAAGGCGTTATTAGTTTGAATGGTAAGAAAGAAGGTGGGAAATATGTAAATAGGAGAAGTAGTTATAAGTTTATGGAAGAGAGACAAGAAGTCTATGGTTGAAAAGTAGTAAAAGGATGGAACTATGGAGTTTTGGTTCTCAAATATTTTTCAGTTACAAAACGTGTTTGAGTAGTGTATATAATATAAAAAAATTAAAAATTTATGTCATTTATTAGATAATATAATTACAAGTAAATATCTTGATGAAAATTAATTGATAATTTAATATTTATAAAAGGTAGCTAACATGTTATTCACATAATTAATTTACACAAATCCCATGAGAATATCTTATTTTTATCATGTTACCCTTTCCGTCCTATTTTATATGAGTTAGTTTGACTTCATATGGAGTACAAGAAAGAAAAACTTTTAAATATGTGATCGTGAATAGATGAATATAATAAAATAAATATTTTAAAATTAAATTATTACTAAAACTTACAAATGTGAAGGGATTAAAAAGTATAGTGAGTTGCACTGAGTTAATGATTGATTGTTCTTAAGCCCATTTATTCAAACGAGGTTTGACTGCAGCACAATAGAGCAACCCGGTGTACACAGCACAACATGGAATTCCAGAACTACATCAGAACGCAGCAGAGGACAGATTAACAGAACCGGCATTAGAAGGAGAAAAGAAAAACAACAAAATAATGGAGCACGCAAGCTTCAGCTAGAAATACAATTTTCAACAACTCAATGTAAAAAACTTACTAATGAAGTTCGATCTATACATTTGATGACAAGTGCATCTGCTTCTCTTCTCCATTTAATTGGTGCACAACAGTGTGATCTACAATTGGCCATTGCTCTCTTCAAACAAATTTGGTAGCATCGAGCATGTCAGCATGGTACTCAACTTATTTGCTATTCTCTTGCATTGACATGACATTTTCTTCTAATATACCACAGTCTTCATTAGCCCTGAAACAAATCAACTTTCTTCCCTCCTGATTTTGAGTATTCTTTTGGTGGAATCAGAGTGTCCAACTAGTTTTCCTTCTAATCATTCCAATAATTTACAACCACAAAAGCATTGAAAGACGAAGTAAAATGTTTTTCACCCAATATAATTTAAATAATAAAGAAATTAACTTCCTTAACATATTCACATAAAGCATAAAATAAAGAGGGTTATCATCTATGATAGGATATAGTGGAGAAAAGACTTGAGACAATGGGGAAGGGAGTTTACAAAAGTCAAAATGCCTATGCCAGGCACCCAACCCAAAGTGGATACATACCTTCCCAGAGATTAAAAAAACACTCTATCTTTTTCTGAATTAACTTATGACAAAGTATGATAGGATCAAGTTCCGATAATTCTTCAAGTGGTGCCGCTGTTTTCTAAAGCAAGGATTGTTCTTTTGTCAGAAACAACCCTTTCCATTATTCTATTAGCTGATTGCTTGCTCTTGCTGCTGGTATTAGTTCTACTATTTCCTTCAACAGTTCGTTGCAATATCCGTACTGGTATTCCACCCAAGTCAAAGTCTTCCTTTAAAGATCTAGTTAGGAACCTCAAATCTGTATCTGAGAGCTGGGTTTTTCCGCTCATAAATGCAATAAAAGTTGGAGGTCTAGCTTTCACCTGAGTGAAATACTTAATCTTGGGTTGAGCTGCCTGATCTTTCCAAGAATGCCTGCTCATGACCTTGCGTAGCCAACGGTTAAGACGGGCTGTTGGCAATCTCAAACACCACTTTTCATATGTTTCAATGACCTGATTCATGACAGCTATCTGACTCTTTCCTTCTAGAGCTGAAACGAACACAACAGGTATCCCTGTGACTTGGGGAATTACTGTCTGAATTTCTTGAGGCACAGCTTCAATTACGCTCTTGTACAATTTGTAATTTTCTTTCCCTCTTAGAAGATCCATCTTATTTACAATCACAACAAGACCACGTCCTTCCTCTACCGCTCGCCTTGCTATAACTACTTCAACATGCTTCATGCTTCGCCTAGCTTTTGCAATCTCTTCTGCATCTAGGACCAAAACAATGACATGTGCTCTCATAAGGTGTTTCCTTGATTGCATAATACTTAAAGATGCAGGGCCCTTTTCCTGCTGTTTTGTCCTCTCCAACCAACCTGCTGTGTCAACCAAATAAACGGTTCTTCCTTCATACTGAAATTCAGCGCGGATGGAATCTCTAGTCAAACCAGCCTCAGGCCCAACCAAAACACGATCTTCTTGCAAGATTGTGTTTAACAAGGTTGACTTTCCAACATTGGGCCGCCCAACAATTGCCAACTGCAATGGCAATTTACACTCCATATCCTCAGAAGATGAGTCATTAACCTGGATCTCCTCATCGTTGTAGCATATGTTGTTTTCGCGCACATATTCTTCAAGTAATGGTCTGAGAGTTTCATGAAGTTCACTCATTCCAAGTCCAGTCTCGGCAGATAAAGCAATGGGATCACCAAATCCTAATCTATAAGCCTCACCAGCAGCAGATGCAAGTGAACCATCAGAATCATCGAGCGATTCAGCTTTATTCATCACCACAATAGTCTTCACTCCAGGTGCATTCTTCCTCAACCACTTCCCAACATCCAAATCCATAGGCAACACTCCATCTCTTGCATCAACTAACAGGAGTGCAAATTGAGTTTTCGACAACACATTACTAGTCATTTCGGCAGTTCTACTAAGAACAGAACCAGAAGAAGCTTCTGCCTCTATACCAGCAGAATCCAACACTTTAAACCTCAAATTCCCGAATTTTGCAACACCTTCTCGTACATCCCGAGTAACATGGTCAGTAGGAGTGTTGTATACAAGCGCCTCCCTCCTTCGTATCAAACGGTTAAACAATGCTGATTTCCCTACATTAGGACGTCCCATGATTAAAACCCTCGGCAGCTTGTTAATATGAATCTCTGTAAAATCAACCACCTCTCTAGTAGGATATTTAGCTTCCATTCCTTTATCACTATTACTAATAGCAGCAGCATTATCTAACAGTTTATCTGCCTTCTCTTGACCCAACAAAGTGCAGAATTTGGCAATATTATGAAAGAAATAATGATTTCGAGAATTACTTGATGAAAATCCAATCAACTCATTGCATCTTGAACCAGAACTCCACAAAGTTCTACGGAAGCAGGTTTTGTGGAACTCTGAAGTGATTTGGTCCGGTAAAGTAGTTGCTCTAGATAGGATACTGAAGCTATAGTGGATTTTCCGCCTGCAGAAAGGCTTCAGATTTCTTAGAAACAACATGATCGGAAAACAGAATCACCAACCGGAGAGTCTCGCGCCTCAAGCGAACTCCATTATCGCGTCGGCGGAAGCAGATCGAAAAACTGGACCACGATTTCCTCACCGAAGCGACAGACAAGTAAAGTCGAGCTGCCGTGACTGAAAGATGAATCGGAACGGCGACGATAGTGGTGTTGCACGGTGGTTCGAATGGTGGCGAACGGCGGGAGAGTTTAAAGGCGGCGGGAGATGTAGACGTGAATATATTTGTGACCTAGTAAATTAATTTAACCGAAATTGGCAAAATTAGTCCGCATAACCCGCTCAATCTTTTAAAATTAGGCGGGTCAACTCATTTTAAATTAATTTTGGATTTTTTAAAAATTTTGAGTTGGTATTCGTTAATTCAAGCATTTTGAAAAGGAAAAACAAAATACATGGTTATCTTTGAAACATTATATTAGGATTCAGATAAATTACTTACTCTTCTAAATGGGTGATGGATGTCCTTATAAAAATTGTAAAATTATTTCAAGTGGAAATATTCATATTCGATATAGACTTTCGATGATGAACTTGGAGCTTAAGAGGAATAGGAGGAAAAAGGCCTTTTATGATTGACTGAGAATAAATTTTTTTGTGTGGGGGAGGGGGGGAGAGGATGGGAAAGAAGTTGATTGGTTTGGGGGCTTAGAAATAATAACAGAGATATAAACAATATGTGAAACATGACTATTGTTACATTACAAAAGCAGTCATCGAGGGACTGGATTGAGAGAAATTTAGGATGGTAATCAAAGAAATTGACAGAATGGACAAGTTCAAAGCAAGGTGTTTATAGAAAATGGTTGAAATGTATGGATGAAGATGAGAAGTTGATTAAGGATATTTTTAAGACGATAAAGACAAAAAACAGAGTCAATGATCACGAGTGCTAACATGATAATTTTTTAACACTTATATGTCGACTAGAAAAAATATGTGGGGATAAGAGATTGTATAGATTCGTGAAGACGAGAGAAAGAAAAATTCATGACTTAGATCTAGTGAAGTGCATCGAGGATAATGAAGGCGAGGTGTATTTAAACACTCTTTCACCAGAAGCTAGAGTTTTTTACGATAACAACATGCTACTAATATTGTTATGACATGTATTTAAACTTTTAACATTCGTGTCATTTTATGAATTCAGTTCTATGATATATGAAAAAATATTCATTATAAAATTTATTTTTCTAAAATGCTCTTAAGTCATGTTTTATGCTCATGTCAAGATGCATGCATAATGTTTTTTGACATATTATGATATGCTCAGACTAATAATAACATCGAATGTTGATCTCATCTGAAGTATAGCCTTGAAGTGTGACAACATTAACCCATAAATTCAATCTATCCCATACATTTGATACTTATAGAAAGTATTCAGTCGCTAATTAGCACGTTAGTTATTTCTGTCTCAAAATTAATACAATAATATTTTATTAATTTATAACCTATATATATAAATATATGTATTATTTTATACATAAATAACATATATATCAATAACTAATACTCACACAAAATAATTTACATATTCATTACTAAATTATAACTAATCTGTGCATGACTCTAACCGATTACCTTACCAAACAACCCCTGAGGCATGAGGGTCAAGTAGCATTATTCTAAACATGAAATACCATTTAGATCCTCAATTTAATAAAATAATAATTTCTCACCCATCTTTTTCCCATAATAGCATTACTGCCCCCCAAAAGTCCCAATCAATTCATCCCTCACTCATAACACAGTCACACTGCTCAATCTTGCACTTAATCCGATCTCTTCTCTCCAAATCCCTCACTCAATCCTCCGCATTCATCATCTTCTTCAAATCTCTCTTCATATACTGATCAAATTGATTCAAAAGGATTGTATTTTTTCTGTATTATTTGAAGTATTTAATGGCTTCCGCCGGAAATCCAAACCAGTCCGGTGGAGCACCGTTTGATATGCATACGTTCTTCAAGCCTTCAACTCCAGTTTCAACAATCCCGAATACCCAGAACCCCATTAACCCGAATTTGATTTCTTCCCCATTTCCGCTTCCTTCAGCTTCTTATCCTCCGCCCACTGCCGGCGGCGGCGCCGGTGGCAGTGGTGGTGGTGCCGGAGGACTTTATTACCCAACCCAGACAACCCCTTTTCACCATATCCCTCAATTCAATCACCATATACATCTACAGTATAACAACCACCCACCTCAACAAGATGGCCCTATGCATCCTCAAAGATCCATGTCTTTCCCTGCTCCACCACTTCAACCACCACCCACTCCCACTAGTCCTCATCAGTTTTTGAATCCTGGAAATAACCGGAATCCTAACCCTGGGGCTCGACTAATGGCTTTGTTAAGTGCACCGCCTTCAACTCTTGAAGTTCTTCAGCAACCCACTTTGCAAATCCCTCCTCTACAGCCTACAACTTCTGGGTCTGAGCTTTCTGATTTTTCTGCTTCACCAAATGTTGGTATTGCACATTCAGGGAGTAGCCCGTTGCGAATGCCGAGTAGTAAGTTACCTAAAGGGAGGCATTTGAATGGGGATCATGTTGTTTATGATATAGATGTTAGGTTTCCTGGTGAAGTGCAGCCTCAGCTGGAGGTTACTCCCATTACCAAGTATGGTTCTGATCCTGGCCTTGTTTTAGGCCGGCAAATTGCAGTTAACAAAAGCTATATCTGTTATGGACTCAAATTGGGAGCTATTCGTGTGCTTAACATTAACACGGCGTTGAGGTCATTGCTTAAAGGCCTTTCACAGGTTAGCCTTTTTAGCAACCTTACAGATTTTGTGGTAATGGTTCTGTTAATCTATTGGATCCATTTCATTGATGTACTTGGCTACATTATATGTGAATTTCATACTCTTTTGTTATGTGAACTGTTTATGAACATTATAAATACTTGTGTTAGTTGGTATGCATCAAATGCTAGTGATGGTAAAATTTTAGAGAACTTTCCATGCACCAAAACATGGTACCATGATTAAGCCATAAATTGAGGAAGGACTATATATTAGTTAACTTATTTTTTGTTATGTAAGTTCTATTAATTATCCGTCGTTCAATTGATAAATTTTGTACAGAAGACACATTTTATGCACTTACCGCTTTAGTGCAAAGACAGGGTACGAGTAAGTATTTTCTTAATTGTGATGTGCTTTTAACAATTGTCTTGTCAAGTTGAGTATTTTGTGGATAGTTCAATGATAAATTTTGTACAGAAGACACATTTATGCACTTATCGCTTTAGTGCAAAGACCAGGTACGAGTAAGTATTTTCTCATCACATGATGTGCTTGTAATAATTGCCTTGTCAAGTTGAGTATTTTGTGGATAGTGCCGGGGGATGGAAAAATTATTAAATTTTGTGGGGTTAAAATGGAGGGATTTTATGGAGAAGCTCTAATTTTTGGTACTGTTCACTGAAGTCATGATATTCACTTTTCCACTAATTTCCTAGGTGCATGTGAAATTGAAGCGTGCATGATTTTTCATGGGATATTGGAATATATAGCTTATTTTTAAAATGTGTGACATTTGATTTCATACTTTGTTGTCCTACTCTGCTGTCACGTATCATGCAGCAGTATGCACCTACGGTTGGTTCTCTAGACATGGCTCTGAAATAAACTTCATAACGGGTATGTTGTTGTTGTACTTTGAAGTAAAGGCCATCTTCCTCTTGTTGTTTTTGGAGAATGGACCATATCTTCATGTTTAGAGCTGCTATTACTCTATAGCCTTGGCTTCTTGGCATTTGCTTATTTTGTACGGAGTACAATTCTGCTGATTGCGTTTTGTATATAACCGTTACATATTAGGTTTATTCTGTTAATGAAGATCAGTAAATTTGTCTTCTTTGGTTTAGTAAGGCAAAAGAAGATCTGTATCTTGTAAAACTACACTAATTGGAAGTTTATACTTCCTCCGTCCCATTTATGTGGCACCCTTTCGTTTTTAGTCGTCCCAAAAAGAATGTCACCTTACTATAAGTAGAAATGATTTAACTTTGAAATTCTCTTTTTATATCCACACAAATATCTAAGGATTAACTATAAGTTTCAAACGTCTTCCTTTTTTTTTAAACACCATGTCAAGTCAAATGGTGCCCCATAAAATGAATTGAAGGAGATTATGTTTTAACCATTCTTTTGGAGTACAACACTATTGTATTCACCCAAGTTATGAATTTTCTTTCAGAGGGTGACAGACATGGCTTTCTTTGCTGAGGATGTTCACCTTTTGGCTAGGTAGTCCTTTTCTCTTTTATTCATATCAGGTATTATGTCAGTGCTTCATCTATCTAACTTTTCCAATGTTTCAGTGCAAGTGTTGATGGACGTGTTTATATATGGAGAATTACTGAAGGTCCAGATGAGGAAGATAAGCCCCAAATTACAGGGAAGATTGTCACTGCTATTCAAATTGTTGGTGAAGGGGAATCTCTTCATCCTCGAGTTTGTTGGCATTGTCACAAACAAGTACCATAAATACTTCTCTCCTTTTCTTTGTGGAACTCTTTTCTAGAATAGTTATTCTACTAGATTTCTTCTTAACTATTATTATGCCCTCTTCAACAGGAAATTCTTGTGGTTGGGATCGGAAGAAATGTTTTAAAAATTGATACCACAAAATTTGGAAAATCTGAAGTTTTTTCAGCAGATGAACCTCTCAGGTGTCCTGTTGACAGGTTGGTTGATGGGGTACAACTTGTTGGTACTCATGATGGAGAAGTGACTGATTTGTCGATGTGCCAGTGGATGACCACTCGATTGGTGTCTGCGTCGGTGGATGGCACGGTTCGTGATTGTTTTGCTATTGTCTGTTAAGCTGTTTGCATTTATATTTGCTGTCTTGGCTCTATATTGCATTGATATCATTCAATGCTTTTGCATTTGTAAAATGATGATTCAGCAACAACTCCAACCAGAACTTTTCATCCACTGATTTATCATGCTACAAGGCACTGTTTGTTTTTCATGAGATGGCACCCTGTGCATTTTAGAACAGTCAACTAACAATTGATATGGGAATATTTGGTAAGAATATATGTAAAATATAGAGCTAGAAATATAAAACAATATCCAGATTGTATAGATTCCAGTGTTCTCTTGAACTGGCAGCAAGAAACGTCCCAGAATATGGGCAGTCCTTTGGTAGTTATGAGGAAGTGGGCAATGCATACTGTAACTGATGGTTTCTTCTTTAGTACTTGCATAGTTTTAGGTTTACTAGTTTATGCTAAGTGCTTTGCATGTGTGTGTTGCATGTATTAATAGTAATACTCCTAATATATATAAAAAGAACAACATTCTTGTATGTTTGTTATATCATATTATGGATAGAAAACTTTTAATAGCTAGCTTAAAATATAAGAGTAATGTGACAATTCACCATTACATAACAATTAAGGAGAAAAAGAATAAATGTGGTAAATATGGATTCACGAGAATATACTCTATTATCTTTATACCATAAGATACTACCCATAATCACCATCATCAGTCAACACCATCTCAAATCGGTTCACACAATCACATTGTGTTCATATGAAAATTTTACACATTAGATGTTGAGAAAAGGACTTCTTAACTATTTGGTATTTAAATTTTATTGCAACATCTGAATATTTAGATTCAAACCTCTAAATTGTAATGCACATTTTAATATTCAAACATGCATTTAGATTGGAACATCTTAATCTTAATGAAAACAAATGAGACCTTAAAGTATGATATATTAATCTTATGATAAACTATTTAAAAATTCATTTAACCTTGACTTATAAAAAGTTCACGACAATTAATTAATAGTCAAGGCAAGAAATAATTAGTATTAATGTTGTTAAATTAAAAAAAATAATATAGAGTCAAATTGATTAATTTAACAGCTTCAACATTAGTTGTTTAACAACTTCACACCAACAAGAGATGAAGAATACTCTTATTCTTTATATCAATTTATTCTTGTAACATGCCCTAAATTAAAGGATTCTTACGTCTACTTCTATTTTGTGTAAACTTTTTATTTATGATAGAATTTTTTCTCCTTCATGTAGACAACCTTATTGACTAATTATTTTAGGACTCCTCTTACTTATTATGAGGCTATACAATTAAGTATTATAAAAATAATTAAATAATGATTGAAAAAATAGTAAATAAAATAAAAATTGATGAAAAGACGATTTTGTCTAAATAGAAGTATTTTAATGAAGGGCAAAAAGTTCAAACAACATTAGTAAGGAACTTCCTGCTTTTAATATAGATGCATTCTTCACCCTTGAATTTTGTTAGTGTTAAGTTCTGAAGTCAAAACAAAACAAAGCAAAAAGAGAAAAAGGATGTGGTTTATGTCCTGTGAAAGGGAAAAAAGGTGATCTGATGATGAACTATTGATTTATCTTCTGCTTTGATAAATAAGGTTGGTTGTACTTGAATCTTGTTTTACAGATAAAGATTTGGGAAGACCGGAAGCCTCAACCAATTGCAATTCTCAGGCCTCATGATGGTAATCCTATTCATTCAGCCACCTTCTTGGCTGCTCCAGACCGCCCTGACCACATCATACTCATCACTGGGGTATGTGCTAATATAGTTCGTTGCAAGCAGCTTTTGATAGACTCAGATGTCTGCTTTTAGAATAAGCTGTGTTTTTCTAAAGGGATCATGCTTTAGGAGACTAATTGCTAGACACTCAGAAGTTGATCTTGATTTTATTTTATTTTTATCTATAAGTTTGTGTCTTGGTTGTTTCTAGCGTTTAGTTCTTCGCATGTAACCTGTCAAAGGTGTACAGGGTTTACTTAATCGGGAAATGAAGATATGGGTCTCAGCAAGTGAAGAGGGATGGTTGCTTCCTAGTGATGCTGAATCATGGCACTGTATACAAACATTGGAATTGAAGAGTTCTGCCGAATCTCGTGCTGAAGAGACTTTTTTTAACCAAGTTGTAGCCTTGTCTCAAGCAGGTCTGCTCATACTAGCGAATGCAAAAAAGAATGCCATATATGCTGTTCATCTGGAGTATGGCCTGAACCCGATGGCAACCCATATGGATTACATAGCTGAATTTACAGTTACAATGCCAATTTTGAGTTTCACTGGAACAAGTGATTTACTGCCTCATGGTGAACAGATTGTTCAGGTGTACTGTGTACAGACTCAGGCTATTCAGCAGTATGCTTTGGACTTATCCCAATGCTTGCCACCTCACATGGAGAATGCTGTGGGCTTCGAAAGGACAGAATCTAGTGTTTCACGTGATGCTGCTAGTAGTGAAGGATATGCTCCTGTTGATCCTCCTGGTAGTAAGCAAATGGAGTTCCCTTTAAATAGTTCTGCACCCAAATCTTTAGTGAACGAGAGTACCACAGAGATTGTAGCTCCAGCTAGACCTCTTACAACTGATGCACACACTGCGTTGGCCACTTCTGTGGAATTTGTTTCTTCCATCGTGGAATCTAAATCAGCTAGTTTACCCAGTATAACTACTGATAGTAATATTTCTCCGTTTACATCACCCCCGCCTTTGAATCCTGAGTTGGCTAAAAAACTTTCCGACTTCCGAAGCATATCAAACAGCTCTGAGCCTGGTCCCTCTGTCAATGACCATTTTGGGGATCCTAAAGCTGTTGAATATTCAGTTGACAGGCAAATGGATGCCATTCATCCAAACTTGACTAGCCTTACTTTGTCGCATGGTGACCCAATAAATAATGAAAATGAAGTTTCGCGTGATGATGCTTCTTCGGGTATTAGTAATACAATTAAATTCAAGCACCCTACACATCTGGTCACTCCTTCAGAGATATTGATGGCTAACTCATCTTCTGAGTTAAACAATGTTAATGAACATAAAAGCGAGGGACAATTGAATATCCAGGATGTTTTAATCAACAAGGAAGCCCACAATGTGGAGGTTAAGGTTGGTGGTGAAACAGGATTCAGTCAAAAAACTGATATTGGCCCTCAAGAAGAACTTCATACTTTTGTGTCCGAAATCAAGGAGAAACCCTTTTGCTCTCAGGCATCTGATCTTGGAATAGAAATGGCTCGAGAATGCCGTGCCTTATCGCCTGAAACCTATCTTGTTGATGAATCTAGGCAGTTTGATGGGGCTTCTGGAACTGAGCAGATGATCCAAACGTCAACTGCCCCTGAAGAAGATCGTGACTCTGCGAAGGAGATCTCTGGGAATACTTTAGACTCAAATGTGCAAGTTTCTGCTCATCAAGCTCCAGCTCCTAGTGCCAAAGGGAAAAAGCAGAAGGCAAAGAATACTCAAGGATTTGATCCAGCTGCACCCTCACCTGGTTCTTTCAAGTCATCTGATTCCAACGACGGTGGTGTCAGCTCAAGTAACACCTCTATGGAAGCTGCAGTCTCACAAATTTTGTCCTTGCATGAGAAGCTAAATCAGGTGCCTGCTTTGACTCAAGGGACTGTGTGCATAAATATATATAACTTTAGTGGTCTTAATAATCTTGTTATTATTTTAATTTATGATGCTTTTTGCAGTTGTTAGTATTTCAAATTACAGCTTTCTATTTTAATCATATATTTGGATGGTTGCCGTTACTTTGAAGTTTCACTGCTACTTTTCTGTTATGGATGGTGATCCATTCATCGATTTTCCCTTGATATGCCGCTTGTGGCAGCTTTTTCCTGCAGCCCGTTGAGAATTTTTCTCTCTGTTAATTGGTTAATTGGTCCTTGCCCTGATAAATTTCCCTCCTGGAATTTGGCCAAGGGCTTTTAATTTAGTAGTGAGAATGCAGCGCATGTTGTGTCGGTTGGGCATATTTCACGAGCTCAAACACTGGTTTAGTGGAGAAGGGTAGAAGGGCGTGAGTCCATTATCCACTTGAGTTTCAAACCATGCGCCATTGGCCCTCAGAGATTTCTCTCCTGAAATTTATTGAGCTATTTTCAGTCAAGCTCCTTCATCTAGGTCTCTTTCACGTCTAATTGTTTGTGAAACTACTTTCAGAGAATTCTCTTCTTTTAACGTTCAAACTTCTCAAGTGATGGAAGCAGATTCTTTTACATATACTCTCTCCCTCTCATTTTATGTGGCACTGTTTGACTTGGCACGGTATTTAAGAAAAAAAAACTTTTGATACTTGTGGTCTAAAACAGTCCTTACATATTTATGTGGTCGTAAATCATTCATTATGGGTAAAAGAAGAATTTTAAAGTTAAAATATTTCTAATTATAGTAAGATGACATTCTTCTTGGAATGGAATAAAAAGGAAATGGTGCCACGTAAAATGAAAACGGAGTATTTACTACGTGGGAGAACTCTTTGTCCAATTGTTTTTTGTCTAGCATTGATGAAACATTAAAGCATGCTGGTAATTGCGCTTCCTGGAGTTTTATCATCTTAGTAACATTACCATATTGTTTTTCTTTTATTCTATTCTTGTTTTCATTTTCTCTAAATGCTGTGCATTTTAGGTTCTTAATATGCAAAAAGAAACTCAAAAGCAGATGGGTATGATGGTTGCTGTTCCAGTTACCAAAGAAGGAAGAAGACTTGAGGCTGCCTTGGGACGGAGCATGGAGAAGGCTGTCAAGGCCAATTCCGATGCTTTATGGGCCCGTTTCCAAGAAGAGAGTTCAAAACAAGAGAAATTACTTCGTGATCGTACTCAACAAATAAACAATTTGATATCTAACTGCTTTAACAAGGATATGCCAGGGCTAATTGAAAAAATAATGAAGAAGGAACTGGCAGCTGTTGGACAAGCCATCACGCGCAGTATTGCCCCTACCATTGAGAAAGCTGTATCAACTGCTATTTCCGAAGCCTTCCAGGTTAATATAATTGAAATCTGCATTTTTTTTAAAAAAATGATCTTTTTTTGTCAATGATGAAATTTGTATGGTGCAGAAAGGAGTTAGTGACAAGGCAGTGAACCAACTGGAGAAAACGGTTAGCTCCAAACTTGAAGCTTCCGTTGCTAGGCAAATTCAAGCACAATTCCAGACCTCTGGCAAGCACGCTCTTCAGGTGAGGAGCATGAGCAGACTATTCTCTATTTAGTTAATGCCACTCAATGTGGGTACAAAGACATTTTCTCAACCTTATCTATTCACTTATGTTTTGGTGGTTCCCCCCCCAATGCTAGATTGCTAGATTTCCTCTTACAAGCATAGTAGCTCCTCGAATTTTCTCCTGAACATCTCAACCTGCTATTTTTCTTTTCTGTTGTCTTCATTGTGTTCCTCCTGGATGCTTCGATTTTCAAATTAATGTTGGGTGCTACATACACAATGACATTCTAACTGTCTTGCAGGAAACTTTGAAATCTACAATGGAAGGTTCCGTGATCCCTGCCTTTGAGATGTCATGCAAGGCAATGTTTGAGCAAATTGATTTAACATTTCAGAAGGGATTTGCTGAACACGCTGCTGCTGCTTGTCAGCAATTTGAGTCCATGCATTCACCACTAGCGCATGCTTTAAAGGTAGGGCTTCTGACAGTGATTTTAGTATGATTTTCTCTTTCATTTTCTTGCTAATTTAGGGTAGGACAGTTCCTTTTTCAATGTATCTATAACTTACTTACATTATTTTTGTGCTCTAGTTTTGCTTAGTCTTGGCTTTTGAAATTTCCCCCGGGGAGCTGTAAGTCCTACCTCATCAGTTTTTGCTGATGAGTTTGATGTGAATATAAAGTTACCTTTATCCAAAAAAGAAAAATAACAAAAAAAATTATATTTATGTTCTGGAATGAGAGTTATTGTGGCAATGATGTATTCCTTCCATGACCTGTGTTGAATTCTCTTTCTACGCTGATTATCAATTATTTGTTTCACTATCAACCTACTTTCTTATTCCTCCCATCATACCATCCTTTCAACTAACTCCATTCCATTTTGTTTGGCACCTTTTCCTTGCTAGTCCATTCCAAAAAGAATGACACATTTCTATGATTCCTTAGTTAATACTAACAAAATTATGTAAGTGTAATAGCTTCATAAATGTTATGACATTATTGAGACGATGAGTTTTTAAAATCTTTCTTTTGTTAAACTTTGTGCTGACTGCTGAGTCAAACAAAGTGTAATAGAGTGAGTATTAATTTTCTTATTAAAGAAGTCAAAATGGAACAATGGAATCTATCTGAAGCTCGGGGAACACGTGAGTAGCTGTTTAACTCATGCTGTGTTCTCTAGGCATGTTAACAAAACCCATGTTAACTATTTTATCTAGGAAAAATTGATACAATATATATCTGTGCGCGTGTGTGTGTGAGACTCTGTGCGCGCACGTGTGTTGATGTTACATGTTTTGTTTTAATAAGAAAGTTGATATTCTTACCTTTTTTTTTACAAGTTGATTATCATGCTTCCACTTCAATAGTTAAATAGAAAACATTGACATTTATCCTTGTAACTAAATGTTAAATTGTAGGGCAGAGGTGAATATTTGTACTCTGTATAAGGGTCTGGAAGCAGGTTTACATATGCTCTATTGAGTACATGAATTTAGCATCATAAGGAACATTACCCACTGTCTTTTAGGGAATACTTGTATTTGGGGGTGGGGGAAAATCGCTCAAATATATGTATGAGGGACTTGGGCACGTTTTGTGTTGGAATTTGTGTCATTGCTTTCAAGCTTACTAAGTGATACATGTTGATCTCATTTTTGTCGAGAGATTTAGTGGTTCTGCAGCCACATAGAATAGTGAGCGACAAACTCTATTAGTATATATAGATGTCTTGGGATTGTGTGGGGGTATTCTTCTTTTGGTTGTTACTCCCATTTTTTTATTTTAAAGCTGTAGTTACTTATAAAAAGATATTTTACTTTTTCTGTTCGCTAATAGAAAAAGAAATAGAGATTTTACCTTTGGTATATTTTTATGGAGGTTTCACTTGGTGATGTAACCCTCAACATTTCACTGGTGATATAATAGACTGGATAATTCGTTGTACAACATTCCTAGTGTAATCCCACACGTGGGTCTAGGGAGGGTGGTGTGCGTAACAGCCTTACCTTCTACCTTGTGAAGGTAGAGAGATTGTTTCCGTTGTGTATCTATAGTAGTTGTATATATGAAAAATTGATATACCCATTATCATTGATAATGGCTGAGTTTATACTCTCTTTGGAATATCATATGCATTTGAGTTCTCTTATCTTTAAAAAGCACTTGCGTTAATTTTCAGGATGCCATTAATTCTGCATCATTGATGACTCAAACATTGAGTGGAGAGCTAGCTGATGGTCAAAAGAAGTTGCTTACACTAGCAGTTTCTGGAGCAAATTCCCAGTCATCGAATTCACTGGCTAGCCACATGAGTAATGGACCATTACTGCATGAGAAGGTTCTTTCCAATCCCTTAAATTACATTTTACTAAGATAGAATAATTGTTAGCTACTTGTATTCTTCTTTCAGACTTAAGTCCTTATCGTTCTGTTTCAAAACTATCTTTATAATAGCTTGAGGCTCCTGTTGATCCAATCAAAGAGTTGTCTAGATTGTTGACGGACCGCAAGTACGAGGAGGCATTCATTACAGCCTTGCATAGAAGTGATGTGTCTATTGTTTCGTGGTTATGTTTGCAGGTATATTGTTTGCTCTTTATCACTTGTTTATGGATACGGTTAAAATATCGGGTAGTTTAGGACTGCTGTATGGAACACTATTCCTTGTACTAGGCAAATGTTTTACTTCTTATCCCTTGATCCAAACCATCCAAATGTTGAAGTTCGAAAATGCAAATTGACTAGTAACTAACATTTCAAGTTTTGGTGAGTCTTGATTTCTTAGCGTTTTACTTCCTCTGTTTTAGTTTGTTTGTCAGGTTTTGACTTGACACAGAGTTTAAGAAAGTAAAAAAAAAGATTTTTGAATCTTTCGTAAAGTTAAGAGATGTAGAATGTAACAAAATGCCCTATAAACTTGTAGTCTTAGATATGCCACGTGGAAAGTTACAATTGAAGTGTTGCCTAACTTTCTGGAATAGACTAAAAACGAAAGTAAGACGAACAAATTGAATCGGAGTCACTATTCAATTAAAAGGTCCTTAAACCTAATGGATCATTTTAGATTTTGGTGAGTCCTGATTTCCTAGTTTATTGCATTCGACATCTTAGGTAACCAGTTTTAGTATCTGCTACCAAGCCATCTATCAACTAGTAGTGTGTTTTGTAAACCTATATATGTTGCGCAGATTCTCCAAAAATGTTGTCACACCTGTGTCGGATCCTAACAAGTGCACTAGTTTTGGAGGATCTGATGCATTCCTGTCGTCATTTTCAAAGAGTCCGAGCAAAATAACTTTTGTCACTGCCAGGATATGAACCTTGGCCTTTTTCGCTTCATTGACGTGCATTCTTGAAGTTATATTTGTTTCCATCCATCTTAATGGTTTATTTGTGCCTTCTACCAGGTTGACCTATCAGGTATCTTATCGATAAATCCTCTCCCGTTGAGTCAAGGAGTACTTCTTTCACTTCTTCAACAGTTGGCCTGTGATATTACCAAGGAGACATCGCGAAAATTATCCTGGATGAGCGATGTTCTATCCGCCATAAATCCAACAGATCCATTGATTGTAGTGCACGGACGACCTATCTTTGAACAAGTATATCAAATAGTAAACCATCATCGATCTCTCCCTACCACCACCCCCGCGGAACATTCAACCATTCGGCTGATACTGCATGTTATCAACTCCATGTTAATGACCTGTAAATGATTTTCCAAGAACAACGCGCGATAACGCCTGGTGAAATATTGAAGTTTGTACAAAATTATTCATGGATAGACAAAAAGTACTATAGTGTTGAAGCCTCCGCCTGCCTTCTTATGTTGATTTCTGTTACTTTTTTTTAGTGAGGTAAATTCTGCAGTCGGGTCGGTCGGATTTTCGGGTTTGTTGAGTATTTAGTCTTTTTTGGGTGGAAATATTGTGTATACGAATTTTTGTACTTTGTACATTGTTATCTTTACTGCAATTTCAAGTGGAAGGTTAAAACTCTCACATGGCCTTGTCATGTTATAGTTTAGTTTCCTCCTCCGTCCCTCGGGACTAGCAAGGGGTAGTACAAGAATATTTACCTTTTATTCATGGACTACGTCTTTCGGCTTGATATTATGTTTGGACTCACGCTTCATTGACGAATCTTGCGGAGGAACCCTTAGGTTTTTGAGGCATTGGATTTTCACCAATGTTTGTGTTACTTAAGCTGCGGACCAAACTGGTTTACTATGGAATGCTTTTGAGTTTAAGAAATAAAAGAAAATTTATGAGTCGTTTTATTTTAAATTAAAGACATATATAGTACTTTAAATCTCGTGATTTTAATCTTTGTCTAGTAGGGTGTTGAAATTGAAAGTTTTAGTAAATGTAGAAAGCCATATTTTTTTTTGTTGAACAAACCAAGAAAAAGATATGATATTTTAAATTGGGGAGGGAGTATTATTTACTGCATGAATAATTTATACTTACATGATAATTTTTGTTTCTTTTTTACTTATCATGTTCGCTTAATGGAAGTTAATCGGATTAATTTTCAAAGTTAGATTGAATCAAAATAATTTAATTATTTTAAAATTTTAGATTTAGATATTCAAAAACATATATGAAAAATGCTACTACAATTTACAATCATTCTCAAATTAATATAATAAAAAATATATCTTAAAATATTGAGAGATAAAAGAAATTGTCATGAAGGGCGGAATGAGTTGGTTTGAAAAAAAATATTTGCAAATTGAGCTCAATCCGCCCCATCCCCTCCATTACCATCCCTATTGGTAAAACTAGGAAGAATGAACGTGAATGAACATCCGCTATTATCACATTGTTTACCACATTTTATGCACCAACTATTTCTTGTGGACGTGACTCACGTAGCATATCCTAGATATCTGAAATACATATGTTTTGATGATTAAATTAAAATATAAATATTTTTTGCACTATCCACATTTAAGTCTTCCCTAAGATGTGAAATTTGATTTCTTTAGAATAAGACAAATTGCGTTTCAATACATTTTAAAATAGGACAAATTGCATTATCAGGTCAAACTTGTGATTATTTTTTGGCCACTGATCAAAATAGAATAAGCCGTTTGGCTAAATTTGTAAACTCTCTTCATTTTAAAATTGAGCTTGTGGTGAGCAGTTGAGATAATAATAATTTGAGAAAGCAGAGCAAACTGTCTAATTTGTATGCAATTAGATTTTTAGAAAATTTTAAATATTATTTTGTTTCGATTGAAATTTGTAATCCTAAACCAACAAGAATTATACTAAACAAATAATCTATATAAAAATTAAATTTACAACTTATATCTAATAATGTATTGTCCTTTTATTGAAAATATTTGTTAGGTATAAATTCTCTATATCAGGAGATTATTTTTCTTAGTTGGAGTTAAGGAGAGGTGATTAGTAGGCAGATTTTTCGATCAACTTTATATCGACGTCGATTCTTCTGATAAAATTATGTGTCATTCACGACAGTCTAACCCTGGTTCAATTTGAGGAAGGTTAGAGTTTGATTCGAGTGATGCTCTGATGCTGTTGAGTATAGAATATGTCGTTAATAATCACGTCGATCGCAACATGATAAAAGAGTGTTGGATTCTTTTCCATGAAATTGGGACATCCACGAATACTTAAGAAAAAAAATGTAGATCACTTGACAAAACTTTGAAAAATGCGTCATAATTACTATCAATAATACTACATTATCAGATCCAGAGTTTTAGTTTAAGGGTTCGAAATATAAATAAATATATACGATAAAATTGAAAGATGAAAAGCAAAGTGAAGTGTATATAAATTTTATCCGCCTTATCATACCTTTTTAACATTTCTTTTAGCTTTTACTGCACACTCAAATTCTTTTTTTTAAAAATATTGTTTCTCCTTTTTTTTTAGTGATAAAATATAACTTTAAAAAATGATCTATATAACTCGATAAAATAAATTATAAAAGTTGACAAAATACAAAAATTTTTATATGTAAAATCAAATAATTATAAAAATATTTTAAACAAACATGACATAGAACGTATAAAAGGAGTGCATTGCGTTTTTTTTAAAAAAGATTTTGATTGAAAGTTTATTAATGTTTAAAAAAATAGGAAATTAGAAAAATTAGCGAAAACTTTAAACTAATACTGAGAGAATTAAAAAAGAGGAAATATGATAGATTTCTGGGGTAAAATAGAAAAATATTAACTTTAAATATGATAGATATAAATACGTGTGCACATATATATATAAATTGGTTAAATATACTCATTAAGTCCATTAGAAAGGGACCGAAAAGGGATAAAATTTTAAAAATCTAGCTACAAATGAGATTTAAATTGTGACCCCGACATGAAATTGAACCCCCAGATCGTTGAGTTATGTTGTTCTAATGTGGTGAAGAAGTTCATTATTAGTTATATCTCCATAATATTTAAATTTAATCTTATATATACAATGTAAGTTTTTTACCGAACGGATTCGGATAAACCCCCTCCCTATGGTAGATCCACCCCGTACATTATTCGCCATGCGTCAATATTTCTTGCAGATATAACTCATATAGCATAAGTTACCCAAAATATTTATCATCGAAGAAAAGTAAATA